>JAAAKL020001198.1:0-32514 GCA_010016065.2 Carybdea cf. marsupialis auct. non (Linnaeus, 1758)
CGTCGCCCTCTTTTTTATCGCCGCCTCGCGCCCCCCCCCCCCCCCCCCCCCCCCCCCACACACACACACACGTTCCAAATGTTGATGTCAGGAAGTTGCCTGCAGGATGTCTGGTATACTAATAGAGAGGCGATAAGTACGTATCATGATTTATTTTGTCATTTTTTGTGAAGTTTGGCCCAGTTAAGAGAGTTTTGGATGGCATCAACCTTTAGGTGACATTTTTTTAAGAGGACCACATGAAATTACCAATTTTAAAACTTCTCTATGGCTTTCTTTCCTTTTATATTTAAGAAAGACTAGTTTGTCTATCTTTTAAATCTGGTAGTCCTTTCCTTGTTATCTTTTGACTGTGGAACAAGACACGAAATTTCTCACATTTTTACGCAAAATCAACCACATGTTTTAGTTAACATAACGGTTTGATAGCTGCATGGATATGAGGAAATTAATATAATCAGAAGTTGAATTTAAGGTATAAACCAAACGTCGGTGATTTTGGACCAATCGTTTTTGAGAAGTGTATAAATAATAAAGGAGAAATTTGAAACTCCTCTAATAATAAAATTAAGGATTGTTACGAAGACCCCTAGAGTGGGGAAGGATTTTTGTCACATTTATGTACAGTATATTTTGTTTGTGATTAGCCTGCTACAGGCACTCCACCATCTTGGTGGTAAACTCTCCAATTGTCATTCTGTGTAACATTGCCCTTCTCATTAGTCACCGGCATGCCTTTTTTCCTAGCCGTCATCTTCGTGCTTGATGCTGGCACAGTTAACCTGCCTTGCTTTGACGGTGAAGAGAAATAATGACACCGATTTCAACGCTAATCACCTACTTTGTTACATATGAGTCAGATAATGAGCTTGTTATGCAAGGGCATGAATCTGTCCAAATCAAGTAGAATCGTAGGATAATCTCTTTGTCACACTGAATTATACATCTGTTGGTCACGAATAGGGAATAAGAACCTTTACATAACATAGATGTTTTCACTGATAATTGCTTCTATGACCACGAACATTGTTGGATGACTACAAAATTCTTGCATATATTCTACAAAAATATTTGCTGAGAATCGAGTAATTTCTGTAACAAAAGAAGAAGATAACGATTTTCATCATCCAATTCAAAGGAAATTCCACTTTCTGTTTAGAAATAACAATTTGATCCTCAACGTTTCCGTGCAGCTCTCATGAGTGCTATGGACTTACGAGAAAACTCTCTAGGATGTCACTAATACTGTAAAGATCAAAGATACTTAAAGCTCATTGTAAGCTTATAATCAGATATTGGTAAGAAAAAAGAAGCACAACATATAGTTGTAGCATTTACGCTAAACGTCAGGGTGACGTTAGCACACGAAATCAGGCCATGCTAAGTCCTAGATCAGCGGCTCTTATCCTCGTCTTCCAAGTGGCGAGCCAGTTCTTGCAACCCCTTCAAGAAATATAGTATTGAATATAAGTACATAAGCAACCAAAGGAGTACGTTCTAAGAATCGTCATCTGCATATCTGGCAACACATACTATACAACATAAAAATGTCCAGATTACCTTTAAATTAGTCAAGACAAAGAATCAGACCATCGACTATAAATAGGTTACCAGTGCTCATCTCCAAACTGATGAATAGGCACCTACCTAGGTAAATATAACTCATGCATCTATTCAAACTATCTAACCCGTGAATGTGTTAGTTATTAGTAACATTATAAAAGACACCTTCTTCAAAATTAGTATTAGTATTAGTATTTATATATTTCAATCATATTGAATTTTACACTTTTTGCCATGTGAGTTACAGTTACTTCCATTTACATTGAATGGATAAGCATGCCAATGCGGAGGAAAAGTAATGACGTCACTAATCAAATGTTTTGGAAATAGGACGATATGACTCCAGATACCTGAAGACAACCCTAGAATAGGCTGCATCTCAAAATACGAGACCTGTAATGTATATAATGTTTAAACGTTCGAATTTTATACAAATTTCTGGTCAAAACTCTCTTAATTTTTCCTTGGATCCTAACGTTAGGATCCAGCATCAAATAACAAGGTTTTATTAGAGACATTTAAAACTTTGAAACCTGATAATACGGTGTTGGGAAAAGGCAAGACTCTCAATTTTGGCTATTAACGTTCTCACTAATAGGGATACATGGATATTGAGAATTTTTTCCGTAATTCAAATATTTTTAAAATCGTGACGTCAAACTTTCCCTCCGCATAACAATGCAGAGAAGCAAATAAAAGACCTTATACAACAAAAGATCGTGCAAAAAAACAAAGTAAACAAGGAAAAAAAGGTAAAATTAGACATGGCTTGGCCTCCTGGAGAGCTTATACTGCCCTGCATAGAGCAGCTCCTTCATGAAGGCCATTTCTTTCCCTTGCATTTTAAACTTCACGTGGTAGAATGCATCAAGCTGTTACAGGCGAAAAAACTTTGATCACGCACATGCACGAAATTGGCACGAAATTGACACGAAGCTAAAGGCCGCCAAATGCCATTTTTCGTCAAGGTAATAACTTAGACATTGTTCAGGGCAGTCAAAATTCTCTTCCGAATCCTGAAAATCCTAAACTCTCCTGAAGGTTTGCTTCGCCACGGGAAATACTGAAAATCCTAAAATCCTACTGGAAAATTAATTTCATTTCTGGGAATACCCAAAAGTTCCCTGAAACAATTCATATCCTTTAAGAATAGGAAATAAAATGTTTCATCAATAGTTTGGCCTACTTGTAAGTAGGTCTTAGTATATTACGTTGTATACTTCTATCATGGCCATTATCACCACCCAATCTGCACGGGGAATTACGTATGATGAACTTAAATGAAAACGGTCCAGGAAATCATAAAACTCTCTGGAAATTCACTTTATAAAGACAGTGACTACCCTCTTATTCATCGATCTTATGCAATGCATACTAGCGAGATTCTCTTTTTGTATTACTGCAAATTGTATTGCAAGAATCATTTCCCATAAAAATGCTGAAACCAGTCATTTCATGTAGAATCTGATGTTACCTGACTTTACCTTGTGTAAGATACCTCTTCAACTTCATTGAGAATGCATGTACTGTATAAGAACGCATTGCCCGAGTCAAGACCAAAAGCAGCCAAGGATCCCAAGATAGAAATACGGATGCTCCAAAGGTTGAAACTAATGCACCCGCATTCATGTACGTTTGACCAATATTTTGTGCGCATTCAACTCATATGGCCTCGTACTACTTTGCGACCCTTAACCGGAGTTATTTCCTTCTGTAACCCTTCAACTCCCATTATTGTCGGAGATACTAGTAAGAGTACATTTGATGCTACGTAACATATCATAGGTAGGGCTAAAAATCTACTTAATCAGATTTATATCATGATGTAATATGTCATGTCACCATTAATTGATATACTTATTGATGCATGGAGTAGTCTGTAAGGCATCTTTATGCGACTTGTAACATTTTGCCAACAATAGAGGTATTGCAATTCAATGGTAACGCGATTGAATGAACTTTAACAGAGTCCTTCATAATACCATGTACAGTTGCACTACATAATCTATTATCAGCTTGGTATTGGTAAAAAATCAAAATCAGATTAGGAGGCAACGGTAAATCATTCCTAGAAACATCGCCCACCAGCCTCCTGCCTGTTGTCGGCAAAGTATCTGCGAGGTTGATAAATATGGAACTGTTGGCTTACTTGGAGATAACAGGTCTTTCCTCTGTTGTGCAGTATAGTTTCGTTCTTGTCCGCCTACTGCTGATCTTCTCACTGTGGTAACTGAGTGCATCTATAGAAGGTTGAAGAGATCCGGTTGCTCCAGGGATGTCTCTTTTTAGACATTTCTAACACTTTTAATGAGGTACAGTATGCTATTGTCACATATACGTAGATCTTTTGGTATATTTGGTCACATTTTTAGGATCATTTCATCGTTTATAAGTGATCTAAGTATTAACTTAGTTTGGGATGGTAAATAGTTTAATTCGCTTTCCCTATATGGTAGTATCGCTCAAGGCTCTATTTTTGGCCCCGCACTTTTTCTGATTTTTGTTACTGATCTATCTAATTCTGTGCTGTGTCAGCTTGCAGTTTATGCTGATAACACGATTTCATATTCTAGTCGTAGTAGAGCATCAAAATTGCCATGCCAGGAAAGAATTGCTTCGGAGCGTAAGTCTAACGCAAACACTGTTGTAGAGTGGGGCATATATAAGGGATTTTTAGGGCCAGGGAATCGTATCATTTGCCCTACAATGGTTAACAGTTTTGTTCCCACACGCATAGCTAGAGTCAGTGATACGAATTAAAAAGAAATTACATTACCCACTTTGACCATTATATGGACAGAATAACAAGAAATGGACTAGGCGTGACGTACTCATTTTAAGATCCCAGAGGAGATCCTAAGTCTCTAGCTTCCAGAAACACAAGTTTTGTGTAAAAGGCGTCATTGCTTTTATTCCATGCTTACAATTAATACGATGCTTAAATGTCATATTTTAAATGAGATATTTAGGTCAGGACGAAAAAGGAGAGGAAGACTAGGACAGCAGTGCGATGATAATATGCGTGCTTCACTCTATATGTTTATATTAAGATGACAGGCAAGTCAACGTTGAAATAAAGTGAGAATGGCAGGTCTTAATTAACGAAACCTACAAAGAAGATGATCATAGACATTACAATTGTACTCCTCTTTAGCCTTCTCGATTGCATCTTCACATTGATTTTCATCTGCACTCTGTCTAGGATATGGAGCTCTATTCGCAGAGAATTTTATATTTAGAGATTTATTTAATTGTTAAATTTGTGGGAGACATAAGAAAAACATAATGTCATAAACATGTTAAAGATGTCCCATTACCTCAGATAGGAAGCACAGGAAGATGGAGAGAGAAAAGGAAAGAACAATAAAAGATATTCGACAAATAGCAGAAAATGAGTAGGAAAAAAAGGAGATCTGGAAAGAGAAAGGAAATGTAGAGAATCGAAAGAAGACTAGTATATCTTAATTCTTGAATTGCTTATGAAAACATTTCTGGATTAATCATAATGAATAGGTAATTCTATCAAGGATTAAAAGTGCGTTGTTAGCTTGTTTGCCATTGCAACCTACAAGGATCTGACATTGCCCTTGGATCTTAAAATTGTAATAAAAAACTAGGACAGGCTGACGTAAACCTTTGATGTAGAACAACAAGTATATACACGACAAAAGTTATAATCCGATCTTAATTTAGAATTAAAAAGCAAAGCCTCATGATCAAGATAAAGTTCCTTGCATAGCAATATTTCTTAGGACAGACTTTGCATTAAAGAACAGCTTGGCCACTTCATAACATCGTTACCTCGACGAGGCAACCACTTTATCCCTTGATTACATTTCTGAGCGCTTATTAAATTAAGATGTGATTTTTGTAGGCATTGCTGCTTTCGCTAGCAATGTAGTTCAAAATTTTTAATCCTTTTAGTGACCGATCGTGACTTGAATGGATGATTTGTATAGATTTGAACTCTTTGATACATCCCGCTCTAATAACGGAAAATTCGTATCTAGACATTACTTGAATTCTTGTATATAAGGCACTTGTCAGTTATCTTACTCAGAACGTTAGCGTTGCATTCTAGGGCATGTTTTCCTTTTAAATCTACAACAAAGTTATTTGTAGATTTCATTATACTTTATTGCGTTAAGACTTATTTTATAAGAAAGACTGCCTTCCCTGGCAATAAGGGCTACGGACTCTAATCCCCTTAGAAACCAAAGATCAGTTGTGAAGATGTTATTTATACCGTTTGAATTTTTCTTCAGAAACGGTTCAATAAGTAAGTTCGCTTACAATTTGTGTATACTGCTTTCTATGTTACACATTCTCGAGCCAAGTCAATGTTATGTCATGACTAAATCAATTACTCTTACGGATCATCCTATTATCAAATAGTTAGGAGCAAAAATGGATTTCAGCTATGTATCAATTTCCGTATCAACTTAGCTACACAATCGCATATCACATTGTGGATTTGTAACTAGCAAAATCAGTTTATCAAAACTATTTACATTATTATAGAAGATAATGCAATAGAATCTAGAAACGGTGTTGCTGAAGCAGGGAAAAAGACAAGAAGACTCTGACATAAAATTTTTTTATGGTTTCGAAAGGTTATTTGCATATGAGAATGAGGGGTGCTTTGAGTTGGACTTGTTTCATACTTTTATTGAACGTTGTCTTTATGTTTTATACTAGAGGAGAGGAGTGATGGTAATGTCCCTGCTCCAGACTATCACATTTTGTCAATCAAAAAGTTGTCTGGTTGTGTTTTTTTATTTATTTCACCCTGTTCAAGGCCGAAGCCACTACTAGGAACGGGTTTACTTTTACTCTTCGGATGAAAATCTATTCAAGCTTGCTTTCCATGTTATTCGTGCTATTCATGCTAGTTATGCCTGCAGTCCCCTCTTTGTCTCTCGAAACATAATATCTTAGTTCACGAGAGCAGATGACAGAGCACAGTACTTCCGGGATCGTGGCATGCAAGCTCAGAGTCGGTTCCAACTCACAGCCCTCAGATTGCGAGTCTTCCACTCTACCTCTATGCCACTACTGTTAAACGTACAGCAATGTACATTATTTGTACTGAAAAATTGGGGGTAAGAATACCCTCTACGCTCTTTAATATGGCCTTTTTTATTGTAAGTTATTTGAACAGTTTTATGTTTAACACGTCTTTAGATTGTAACGTTTCAGGTATAAGCTTCCCATCCAGATAGAAATTAGTGCAGAAAAATTATGAATGTACTCCAAGATCATAATTTTATTATTAATTTTAGCCATGTAGTATTTGATTCCACATTTTTTGTGTAAAAAGTTTAGTTTACTAAATGTTATAAACTTTCCGCCAATTACCAATTAAGATCTCGGGATTCAGTTAAGCGGTTGTATACATTTCATTATGGAAGAAATCTTTCTAGCAATGCCCAGATTCAAATACGCTCGCGGCTTTGAATAAGCTCCAAGTACATATTGGATGGGTGAAAGGAAAAGAAAGCCTGATGCATACCTGTTCTCGAAAAGTATGCACAATTTATACTGTTAGATGATAGTACAAAGGACGATGAAGGTATATTGATTGATCAATTGATTGACTGGTTGATTGATTGATAAATTGATTGATTGATTGATTGATTGATTGATTGATTGAAAGATGGATAGATTGGTCGTTCAGTTAGAACACTATGTTGTACTCCATTCTATTCTTAATAAGTGCCCAGGTCCAAATTATTGTCAACCCAAAAACTTCCGTCTTCAAATAAGCACCTAGAGCACTAAATCAATAATTGAAAGTACAGAAGATTTTCTCTGATTTGCCCTTTCTCAAAAATAATAAATAAAACTTAAACCTCTCCATGTAACTACTTTTTACGGAAATCGGGATTTTCTGTGTAAGTAAAACATGCAAAGATGTGTGTGTGTGGGGGGGGGGGGAGCGATGGAGAAACTTTATGGTCCCAAGTAGAGTCAAAAGGCAATTATTTGCCACTAAAGCAGGACTAGCTAAGTTGATATGCTTCATTTTTCAAAATTGATCTATTATTATTCATAAATGCATTCTAGAATTCCAATGAGGCAAAAGCCAATTGTGTCATGAGCAGTAAATCATAATTTTCTTAGGCTCTTCTATAGTAAATCGTTATTGGAATTATGATAAAATGCTCCTCTATCACTCTTCGAGGTAAAAAACTAGAGCAGAGAGCTTAGCCTTAAAGTCATCAGACAATACTACGTAAAAGGAGTTTAAAGTTTCTGCAAAACGTCTGAGAAAGCTTGCCTATTGATACACCAACTGTAAGAGCCTAGAAGGAAAGAAGGGTAACAGTCCTGGATTGCGCGAAGGGAGAAACTATCTTTGTAGTCCCAACTTTCAAATGGTTGGTGCCTGAATTTTATCATCTACGGCTTCTTTGAAGTAATCCACAATATCAGATTGTTCTCTATCGAGGTAACTATAGTTGATTACTTAATTTTGAGCTAACTACCCGTCATTTACTACCTATTAGATACTCCATGTCTACTACTACCCAAACGTACTTTACTACTTCTTCTATATACCACTACCTATCAACTATTTTCTGTTCATACCAATCTGTCACCTACCGAACAATCTACGTATTAACAACAGCTTTCTAATTTAATTAGGGGAACTGGACAACATCAAGTACCAAAATAATGTGAAGATTCATGTTTATGACTGTTCAATGTTTTGTCTTACCAGGGCCGGAAGAGTGGTTTTGGAGGTGGGTGGAACCAAATGGGTGTGTCAATATAACTATCTTACATGCACAATGTTTTAAGTCAAACTTAGCAGAAATGTGAGGAGCATGCTCCCCCGCCCCCTGTTTTGCCTGCCCTTCTATTCGGAAATCATGTCCTGTTGTTCTTTACTCGTTTCATTATGTATTAGGCGTTATCAGCAGTGCCGTAGCGGTTGGAGTGGTGGGGCAGCGATTGCCCTCCATCACCATTTTATAAATCGTAAGATCCACCTTTGTGGAGTGGAGATTAAGTTTTTAAAAATATATCCTCAAATCAATTGATTTGTTGATTCGCGAGTTTACTAGCGCTACTTACGTTTCTAGTGATTTACCCACTGGATCGTCTTTCTTAAAGATATTTATTGAGCATGCGAAAGAAAGGTCCATCTGCTCACGCATGGCAGCAGAGATTTTTAAAACATGTTTTATAATCTCTGATGGCAGGCACAAAATCATATTTCTCATTCGTGTTAAAGACACATTAAAGGGTTAATCCATAAGAAGCCTTTAAAGTCTTAATAATACCTCAGTAACATTCGTAACCCTAGTGTTTACATACTTCGTCATTATCATTAAACATTCATGACACTATTTTAATAGTCTTATCTGTACATGAACCATTTTCTGTCAAATTACAAAGTAACTCATGCCGTTTTCCAAACCGTAACATACGCATTTTACATGATGATGGTGTTGATGGTTATTGGGAGTATAAATTGCTACAGTGCAAGTGAACTAAGACACTCACTTACAGTTCATAGTCTCCGATTGCTTTGATAAGGGTTCAATTTATACTGACCACTCTACAGGACTGTTTCCTATTATTACATGGAGAGGTGTTACTCTTTGCTCCTCCCTACAGCTGATGACACGTGAAGATTTATTAAAGCTGGAGTCGTGGCTAAAAATGAAAGAAGCTTTAGGAGTTTCTATGGCAAAAGCCATAGCAGACAGCAAGATTTAACATTGAAAGCTTAAACACTACAACAAGAATTATGTTTCTCTTAGCTGACATATAGCGAGATTTGTCGAAACTTTTGAGACATTATTTTTCTACTTGATTGATTAGGGAGTGGCGAGGTAGTTTTCGCCTAAAAGCAGCTCTACCTGCAGCCAGGCTTTGAATAGAGGTAGATAGTGTATCAAATATCGTCCCTTTTCATGGCAAAACGATATCAATCTTTGTGATGCAGACAGGAAATTGACAGACCTCTTGAAGCCAGAGGTAAAGAAACTTCCCAGAGGCATTGGGCATAGAGATCTAGTCGATAAAAAGGTCAGATGTTGCAGTTTGATGGAAATATGCTACATTGACAGTCTACCCTCCTTTCAAACATTTGCAGGTTTGATCTTTAAGTATCGTCGTTGTGCAATCTGATTTGTTTGGCTCTGCAGTGCAACTTTGCACTACCGGATGCTGTTGATAGATGAGAAAAGTCATGAATGCCTTCATTGTTTATTAACCTATAACAGATTTGATAACATATTCCTCTAACTCTAGTCTTTTGCATATACTTTAGTCTTTTTCAAGTTTTCTACCAGAAGATGTAAACCAAAATTTTGTAGTCATATTAAAATTATTAAAAAATTCAAAACTTTCAGAAGCTCTGTGACGGGACAAAAACACAAACCATTAGCATTTTCTTTACGACAGTAAAAGACAACTTTAATGACTTCTTAAAGGAAGTTTTGTGAACCTTTCGATTTCATTATATTTGATTTTTGAATATGTTGTCAAATATAATTTTAGCTAGAGATTCCATGCAGACTGCTTCCGAAAATGGATGATACAAGTTTTTGCAGGTAGCTCCGTTATGCCGCCTTCAATAAGGCCCCTTCTTATCCTAATCTAAAGAAATAAGTTTCCTATGGGATAATTACATCAATGTGAGATTTCTAGCTTAAACAAATGCCTACAGATTTTCTAACCTCCTATTCTTTACTAACTAGATTCTTAAGGTACCGAAGAAATTTTCATTTTAATTCTATAAAAGTACGGCCGACATCATCTTTCCGTCTCTTTTCCATTCGATGCATGTATTGTCTCAATTATGCAACCGCCTCTTTCTGACCTCCTGTATTTTATTGCCCTTTCAGTGAAAGCTCGTTTATCTTAAATTACCTTCTATATCTAGAGGGTTATCATTTTGTCGTAGGTTTTGAGACGGGAATGGACAAAGACTCACAAAAAGAATTACTTCGGGGTCGGAAATTCAGTCACGGAAGAATGTTATCACACGCTGCTCATCTTTAGCTCCTGTATCACAAACCCTTATCATGGATTGCTTTGCTCATCTGAGTAAGTTTCCTAATAAGTGTGATCTGAAAAACAAAAACTTTCATCCTGTTACCCACAAAATGTTTTATCTATGCAAGTTTTGCATGAGTGCTTCAATTAAGCATCAGATGGAGGCAGTAGATAAATTTTTGAAATTTCAGAAATGTCTCTCTACCCTCTAACTTAACTCAGATATGCTTTAAGAATAGGGTCCAATTTTCACTTTTTTGATAAAGCATGCTTTAGGTACGGTCTTCGTAATGTAAAAAATGAGCTGATACAGGGCATAGTGTCTTGAAAAAGGTCATTTCAAATATCTATCAAGATAAGGTTCCCCTACAAAATAGTCTTCACTCAGCCTTTTTTAGTGTTCTCTTATTGTACAGAAAATACAAATGTAAGTACTAAAAGCAATTTTTTTCCATTGATGGTGTGATTATCCATAGAGTTCTCAATGTATATAGGTAAGATATCTTAAATCATCCTTAAGCTTGTAGGAAGGACAAGAAACACTTCATATACAGGTATTAAGGAATGCGGTAATAATATAGCCGTTTTAAAATAGTCGGCGCGATGGCTAAGTGTTTCCGTCTGCAGCTTAGAGTGCCGAAGGTTCTTGGTTCAAATCTCGCTGAGGCCGACTTGAAAACTTGCCTGTTTCATCAATTTGTAAACTGAGCTATCAAGCTGGCCGCCAACCCAGTGGGTCATCTTTCCGGGGTCGGCAAACGGGAACCAGCTCTGGGGTCAAGTTTTGGAAACACAAAGAAGAGGGTGACACCCCTCCCTGCCTTCGATCAGAAACCATACGAAATGGAGACCCCTGGCTTTAAAACGAAAAATGTTTGTTAGCAAACGTAGATAATTAACAGTTATCTTAAAATTCAGGCACTGAAATCTAGTTAAAAAATTTTCCATTCATGCATACAATATTTTTAGGAAACAGACCAATTCCTGAGCGAAGATAGTAGACCGAAACGCGACAACAAAATCTTCACTATAAGCCAAGTGCAACCTGGATATGTACTATTAAGTTACAATAAACCGAGAGGATTAAAAAAGGCTTTCATCGATGTTGTTGACCAGGGGAGGGTGTAAAAACCATTGTCAACGTAGATAACCTCGTTGACATCTCCTGGATAAGTAAGCCTCATCTCTGCATATTGCTCAAACCGACTCACTCAGACGGTGTACTGTATTGATCGATGACAAGATTAGAAAAAAAATTCTTTAATTTTGCTTTGCATTTAATAGGATTTGGTATACTCTACAGCATCTCGGTCGAATAGAACGATGGATGAAGTGAATTATTTTACAAATCTTTACTGCTGACTGTTTTCATTTCGTCTTCAAGTTCGTAATCATTGGTCACAGAAAACAGATAAGAAAAATTGCGATAGTGTTTGAGGAATGACCCTCACTTTTTCTAACACAGTTTTCAAGCACTTGAAAGAAATTTATTTAATTTGTTAATCCGTCTAAAAAATGCTAACAGCATATCTCTGTACGTTTCTCAAACTTCTATGATGAGAACTGATGTCTCCACGGACATCTATACTGGTAGCTTTCGCCTCAGATACTTACGATCTGGACCATAGACAAGTTTCTATCCAACAATGAGCTTTATGAATTCTACAACAAATACATGTATTGCCTCTGATACTGCAATGTAGGCTTTGGAGGGCTTTGGGACCTGGGCCGAACGATGTTGTCGTGTTTCTTTAGGCGTTTCAGACAATTATGTAAGGTTCAAATTCTTCAGGCACTGGATACCCTCCAATGTGTTTAGTTTCCAGTTTACCAGCTACTTAGATAATTTCTGACAGATAAATGTCTCTTTTTGCTGCTACTGAAGTTCAGGAGCCTATTGGAGCCATTGAACATGGGCCATGGTCCGGGATACTGATGGATTGTTAGCCAAAAGTTCAAGAGGTAGGAAGGCTTGGTAGGGTCTGCTAAATTCAGAAAGACTCACCTGCACGCAAGGTTTAATAAGCAAATATGTACTCCTGGATATATTATCGTTCCATGAATTATGGTACTTTTAACAAATTACGTTCAAAGTGATTTTGTCTCAGCTACCTAAGTCCCATTATTTTAATATTATGAAATGGGTCGTTAGACGCAGCGAGAAAGCCTTGAGTAACCGCGGAACAAAACAAACTATAGAGAGCAAGTGATCAACTTTTAGTTATGTACTAAAGAGCACAATTTTTCCTTTAGCTCATGCTACAAAAAAGGGCATAACATTTTTTGTAAAGTAAAGCTCCAGACTTTGGCATGATATAAGGGTTCGTCTAGACCTAGCAAATCCGCTGCGTTCCAATACTTGGTGGTTTAAGGAAATGTACCAACAAATATAATTTTGATCTCTGTATGAACTTAAGCCTGTATCGAGTTATCCTCTGTACACATATTCCATTAATCGTTTCCAAAAATACTTCCTGTGTAATCCGTCAAAGCTGAAGAAATCACAAATGAGATTCGGAATTTAATACGGGTGTTTGATACGAGATAAAAATTGGCTATCCATCTCTGTTGAAATTTTGTAAGAATAAAGAAAACCTAGAAAATCCTCATGTACATCTGAGCAGGTCTCTATTGTCATCAAATTTCTGAAGAGTAAACTTGTAAACAGGTGGTAGACGAGAGAATCTGAAGGGCCAGCAGTTCTTGTTCTCTTGGGAAAGGACTTCTGGAAGTTTACCAACTGTATAATTTTGTATACTACGTAATCCAATTTGGAATTGCAATGAATTCTAGAGCTCCTAAATGCTCTTATGTGAAGAGAATATCCGGAAATTTTAATCTTCATTTAGGGAAGTGAGTTTCCCTATTATATCGTTAAACGGTTTGTAATTGCAGAGAGTAATGAGATATAGATCATTCAGGAAATAAAGAACGATATTGGGTCCTTTAAATAGGTTGTTAAGAACATTAATATGAGTTATGAAGGTTAACGATCAGGATGTTGCCTAAAAGGGGAGAGCACTATACTTCCAAGTATGAATCAGTTTTATTAAAAGTACTTTTACGTGCTTAAACGCACACTGTTGCCATGGAAGAGAGAAATCTGAGAAATGGACACACATTTCCATGATTCTATATATGCCTAGAAGACCTCAGACACTAACAAGCAGTGTCGAGAGACATAGTTCCTCAATAGAAACGTAATTATCGATGTCATCGGTGAGGCTCTTTCCGAGGACCTAGTACGACGATCGTGACGTCAATCCAAATCTTCTCTGCAAGCAGAAACCTGGTACGATTCTGTTTAACGGTAAAGTTGTTCGTCACAACAAACACTAATGTTATAGTTACATGCGACGGCAAGTGTAAAGGTATCTTCAGTACAACCCCAATAGTAATGTGAAAAGGGACTATCATTCTAAGATAAACTTCTACAGCGTCCAATGAGTTATATATTATTCTATACAAGGGGACATAAACTGAACGTATTCAAACCTTATTGTCTAAATAAGCATGGGATCCCACAGTAAGGCTGTGTACCTATAACCCACGCATAGAGGTCTTCCCAAAATGCCTTTTCCCGCAAGGCTACGTACCGTGATGATTTTGCGTATTATCTCAAGGGCGAGGTGAAATTGGGTGGTTAAGACCTGAATTCACTTAAAACGCTATCGATTATGACATTGGTTTTTCTCCTTTTGTGTTTCACATTCTTGGCTATTTTAAAATAATGCACGGGAATGTTTCTTGGTGTATTCTTGAGAATGTTAATTATAAGATTTTTTTTGTTTTTTTTGACTTTTGATTTTGTGACTCAAGATATATGAGACCTAGACACGCGAATAGTTATAGAAAAGCCCAACGCAAAACCCCTAGTTTCTAAATCTTATCAGCGAGAAATAGATGCTTAATTCTATTCTGTGTAAATTTTTAATGGATTCAGCGTTGCCATTCTATCCAGTTAAATGTATGTATGCATATACGTATCTGTACATATTTATATACAATAGTTTATTTTTAAAAAGTTTATGTATATATATATATATTTGTACATAAAACAAATGTTTATTTATTACTGCTGATGCTATACGTGAAAGACATTTCGAAATACTGACGTAATACATCAGGGACCTACATGTTTGGTAAGAGGACAGACGAAGAATTTGTGACGTCGTACGTTAAGAAACTGGTGAAATGATCCGTAATGTGGAGAAGTGGTCACTGGAAAAATATGGGAAACGAGAGATATGCTACATGAAGGAACTGAAAAACTTATGATACTTTAACATATGGAGAATTAATGACACGAAACAAAAAGAATCTAAAGAAGTATGGTACGTTTTGGATTTGGAAAATTGTTGATTTGGTACCTGAAGGATCCACAGAATCGTTGACGTGATACATAAAGAATGGAGAGAATTAGTGATGTGATACGTGAAGGATTCGTCTCACTTAGTATGCAAAGCATTAGAAGCTGTAAAAATGCGGTTCCTCGCAAGAATGTTGAAAATATAGTGGGCAGAATTTGTAACAAATGGAGAGGTTGTAGCAAGATCAGAAACGCATAGCTTACTGATGTCTTTTCGATGACGTCAGCTTCAGTTTCCAAGTCATGTCATAAAGGAAGGAATGGATTGAAAAACTGTTGTTGGCTGGAGAGACCCAGGGAAAATGGAGCAGAGGATGGCAGAGTTTAACTTGAATCGTCATAATGAGCAGACAGACGGGCAGCTCTGAAGAAGTGCTGAAAACAATAAAAGAGCGAGAAAGGTGGAGTTTAATCACCATCAGCATCCTTTTTGTGTATGGTACTTAGCGAAGAAAATTGGTTTACAGCAAGTACTTCATTGACATTTCAGATCCTTTGTTTGTGATTGTTGCGTAGTTTCACATGGAAAAGTGTCATCTTTGCCACGAATAAACAAAGCACTTAAAACAAAGAAGTAAGCAAACGACACAAAACCACTTTCCTCCCCAAAAATCAACAAATCTTTCTGAAGGTGATACAATAAATTGCTTTGCTCTCTAACCTGATAATGCAACTCCTCTAAAGCATCGGGCCCCTTTAAAGGAAAATACCGCTTTGTAACGCAAGAAAGAAAGTGCAAGTTTCCATTGTCTTAAAGTAGATATGTTCATTTTTTATATTCAACATCACAATAGGTCGTCTTCTTCTTTGTCTTTCGTGTACTTTTTCATTGAGTATCATATTTAACTTAACATGTTTATTGGTCAACGAATAGAAATCTTTATGCATCTCTAAATATTACAACCCTTGGCAGTTCGTGCAACTCTCTGTCTCTCATTCAGTTTCGCAACATGGCCTGTGAAGCTCATTTCCTTCCAGGAACTCCACTGGCCTTTACCCATGGGCTCTCAATATAAATCGGGCATGGTCAAAAAATGCAGTCTACTCCTTTTGCGCAAAATATTAAACACTGGATATACCCACTATTTTTCCCAACTCTCTCTCTCTCTCTCTCTTGGTGCCCTGCCCGATAGGGGCCTCGGCGAACAAGATGAAACAACTTTAGTTTAAGCTGGGGCCGCCGGCCCGTGGTCGGCTGCAGTGGTCGCGAGCATGTTGACGTCTATCATTGGCGCAATGCTTGATCTAGTGGAACTTGTCGTCGAAGTTGTCCATGTATGTCTTCCTCTGCCCACCTCGCTCCCTCTTTCCTTGGATCTTGCCACTGAGGGCGATTTCTTCGAGTGATCCCTTCCGTAATGCATGAACCAAGAATGCCCATTGTCGTCGGTCATTGGTGTTGAGAACCTCGCGCTCCTGCAACACTCGTCGTAGGAGTTCTTCGTTGGTCACGTGATCGACGTACGAGATACGAAGCATACGGCGGTAGAACCACATTTCCGCAGCCTCCAGTTGCTCCGAGCTTCCACCGTCAAAGTCCAGGACTCGCACGCATAGAGCATTGTTGCCCATACGTACTGCTTCAGAAGACGAACATTCATGACCATGACTAACTTTCGATCAGTGAGCAGCGCTCGCATGCGGTTGAAAACTTCTTTGGCAAGCGCGATCCTCCGCCGTATTTCTCTCTTGCAGCGACCGTCTGATGTGACCAACGAGCCAAGACAATTGAAGCTTGAAACTTGTTCGATTTGACGTGATCCTGCCACGATTTCGCACGTGGGTTCCGGGTCTAGCTTGGAAACCACCAATGAGTTGGTTTTCTTGTCATTGATGTCGAGACATAGTTTTGCGCTGCCCTCTGTCGCCACGTCGTGCAGACGTTGCAACCCACTCTCCGAGTTTGCGATCAGGACTGTGTCGTCAGCGCAGCGAAGGTTGTTGGCTAGCTGACCGTTGAGCTGGACGCCTTCGTCGACGTCGTTCAGATTACGCAGGATCATTTCGCTGTACAAGTTGAACAGGTCAACGTACACCTGCCAGCAAGTAACACTTAACGGTGAGTGTGGCAAGTAGTGAACGAAGCAAAGCCCCACTTCGTAACATTTTAGCACGGCTATCTGGTAGAAGTTACTATGATTTTGCAAAATGAAGTCTTTTAAAAGCGATAGATTTAACACCAACCCATTGGTTTATTTCCCAATCAACAATATAAATCACAAAATCAATTTCTAATCTGCTGGTAAGAATTTTATTAGATTACGTGTTCGTTTGTTTTTCTTACCTGTGGATAAGCTTTCCACTGAAATACAGTCCAAACGAGGGTATACATCAAGGAGGAACAAAGCCACTACAAGCCTTTAGTTCCATTTTTGAGGGCGATAGGGGCTTTTGAAACCTCTTTCTTACAATGATGAACATTCTATGCCTACTTGGGGACTTAATATACTGTGAATTCCATATTTCTGATCTATAATTGTCCTTCTGCTTTTTAATGTTCGCTTCGTCGGTCTCACATTTCCAGCTTACATGTTTTTCGGAGTTGCTAACAAGAGTGAGAACAGCCAATCCTTCTTTGAGTTTGCTACGTCATTTGGTGTTAATAGAGTTTAGACTCTTTAACTATCCCACCCTTTGTTCTCACTCTACAAACACTTTACTAATCTTTCTCTGAGTCTAAAGTATTAGTAAGTTTTCTATGTTGCCAATATAGCAAGGTTGATGAATCGCTATCAGACAGATTGGAAGATTCCCATAGTTTGAGACACTACGAACAGGATGAGTTGTGTATTAACGACTTCAATTTTTGTCCTGAGACATTATAAACAGTGATGAAGGTAAGAATTTTCAAGAGTTGAAAAAGCAAAACTTTGAAATATGCCTGCCATGTTGTACCTGAGGTCCAGAGAAAATCGAAGAAGTAAACAAATACATATTACCAAACTTAGTACGTTGAAATATGGAAATAAACCATACTTTCCAACCGCCCAGCATTTCAGATCCTAGCCCTGCCTCGTCAGAGAGGTAGGTGGGGGCCAAGAAGGCTACGAGTAGAAAGCTAGCTACATTTCATATCGACACTATGGATTCCTGGAGTTAGGCCTAACCATGGATCGCATTTTTTAACTACCAGCGTTGTCTGCCCACTTCCTTAAGGCGCACTCTGTTTTCGGTAACAGTCGAGGAGTAAGCAACTAGCAATAGATTTTGCACGCCCTCCTATAGAATTTTTGTCCAAGAAATCCCTCCTTTGAAGCGAAATGTATAACCATGTTATGGCAAGTGGCTCACTCCGCCGCAAGAGTTGTTTCTTGGCCCTGCACTGGAGTGTGTCGATGTTGGCAAACATGCACGCAGAAAAGATTATCTTACCTGAAAGGGGAACAGAAAAGGATTGATTAGGATAAAGACTGTCTATTGCAGTACTAACTGACTGACACACTATCCTGTATTATCACTGTAGGCCTAGTCCCTGATGGCAACTACTTCTGCGCAGTTAACATTGTTATAAAGTACCATGACAACGACAATGTTAGGTCTTCGACACCGAACGTCCAGCGGAAGTGATGACTACAATTTCTGGCGGGTAATCGAATCTTGGGATCGCCTTCGACATTTTGTAGTCCTATTATCTCAGCTAGAGAACGGAAACTAGCTGGGTGGACATATATTCTACTTTTCACTGAAGACACTGATAGTTTGGAAAAGATATGGCTGAATACGAAGGTAAAGATATATTGTTTTACGTAATTACTGTAGTCTGTTCATGCGGTTTATTATAAACATTTACATTATTTCAAGTCAAATTGGCTCGACACGGAAAGTTGTAGGTTTTTCATCCCTAGGACTGTTTATGAATATAATATCCCATCGCTTTATGGCATTGATGGCCAGATTTCTCGTATTTACACGCGCTGAGTGTGGATTTACCAACTTGTGTTAGTATGACCGAAAGCGAGCTGATGTTTGTTTTCATTGTCTTGAAAGCCTTTGTTGTTGTCAAGGTGTTTAACAATAGCCAGAACTGTTGCAAGATGGTTGAAGGTCATCGAGATGATTCGGGGAGTTTAAACCAGTATAGCTCGTTATCCAATCACACGTGCAGTTATCGAGATTTTAGCTCCGATGTTTCGGTTTATGATTCCCATACTACTGTAGCACTATATCAGTCGCATGAATCAGCTGACGAGACTTGTGGTACAAACATGCAATGGTACAAAGTTTAAAGAGATACTAGAGGATAGTGAAAATGTCATCACCGTTATCCCGATTTTCACTTTTCTTTAGTATCACGTCAAGCTTTATATTTTCAGACCCTCTCCTCTCGATAACAAAATGGCGTAACGTAAATAGGCCTATTATTTTAGGAGGAACTATACTAGAAATTTCTGGGCGAGACAACTTCGTACGGTTCAACCTCTGAAGGAGGACAAACGGAAACAACCACGTGCTGCTATTGAGAGTATCTAAACAATTAAAGTTGAGAAAAACACCAGGTACAATCATTACTACCAGTTGCTGAATGCTAACAGTGTGCGTCAATATTGATCTTTGGGTGGAATATTGATAAGGAATAGATCGATGAAAGGTAGCAGCTCCAGTTATGGTAGACTAGTGGCCCTCAAAGTGTATTTTTCCAGAGTGTTGATGCAACATCCAAAGTTGTTTAGACTATATTTCCAATGATTCCTTGGTAGATATTATCAAAAGTAGCTCTAGCTGATATATTGCCAATGACGGGACTCTCAGTATTCATCTTCAATTGCCTTCATTGCTGCACCTTGAGGCATGACCTACCTTTCCCCCTAATACTGGTGACACCTCTCTCCGCATAGCCTACTCTGGATGTTGGTGTAATACGCTTTTAACTTCCCCTTTATGTCCACTTTTTAAACAACATCATAGGGGCATTTGCATTGGGGCATCCTTTAATTGCTTCTGATGGGTAGAGAGTAAGCACCTCATCAACAATCCTTTGTTTGCTTTTTTTAGTGATGCTTCTTAGTTATTTGTAATGCTGCCATATTTCCCCATTGCCATCGGAAACACGTCTTCCAAGCAGTTCTTTAATTCTAGCACATCATTGTGTGTATTTTGGACATCAAGTTTCTTCTCATCTGCCCTGAGTTCATCAAAGATCTTCATTGGACCTGGAACCATTGATCCATGCAATATTGTAAGGTGCAAATACTGGACTTCCTTGAGGCACCTCACAATATGCCAACAGTACTTCTAGAAAATATAAGTCCCATGTTCATTCTTTACGGTGCCTCCTCCAACATTTTTTCTATGTCCACAAATCCATGGTTCTGCTGCTGCTTCCATGTATTTTGTTGCTTAATCCACCACCCTGACTAGCTGGCAATTTCCACCTTCAGATAGTGGTGATATCAGTCCAACAATGCTCTTGCCAAATATGTCAAAGGGTTAATCCATGCAGGGCCGAATCTGGGCCAAATTGAGGTTGGTCACCAAGTTTGGGTGTCTAAAAGATTGGGCAGTTTGGGCGTCACTCTGGTCACAGTAGTACAAAAATAAATATTATGAATAGACACTTCTGAAAGAAATGTCCGCCAATTTATTAAACTTCTGCCCAAACCCTTACCCAAGATTCAGCCCTGCCATGGCAGGTGTCTTTCCTGCTCCATTAGGAAAGATGCCTCTGGAAATTTCATGCTCTATCGCCTATAACTTAGGCTTCACCCCTGCTGATACCTTGTGCTTGTACCAGTTCTATCAGTAACTGTGGCTTCCTTTCATATGCTTGCCTTTGCTTCTCATGGGCCTTGATTTTAATTCCCTTTTTTTCTCATTATGTCACACTCTCTTCACTTTCAAATTGTTGTTGTTGCTGTTCCTGTATCAACCCCAAAAGCTTAAAACATGTTAATTCCAGTCTTTCTCCAACACTCAATCAATCCCAAGTCCATCCTGTATCTCTCTTGCCTTTTCCCTTCCACCAGTTCAGTAATGAGGTCCCAGCTATCAAACTAAGCAATTCACCAACTGCCCCTAGCAGCAGTGTTAACCAAGTTGAAATAACAGACTTCAGAGAATCAATAATGTGTGGTAGCAACTCCTCATTTTCAACTGGTTTTTCTTTTAAATTTATTCTTATACAAAAATTATAAAAAGGTTTATGACAGAGATAACCTTTTTGATAACTCTTAAACTGATTTTACATCATCTCTAGCCTGCATACATACCAAACACTTGAATAAAATCAGATGAATAAGTCTTTGCAAAATATGGTATATTAGTAAATAAGTATATATTACATCTGACATCTAGTAAATCAGGTAATAGATGGTGACTGTACAAGACATAAGAACTCAAATCTTTTTACAATTTGAAGGTGTCCAATTATATCTCAATTGATGCTGCCATCCCATTATTGATTGTCATGTCTGTATAAAAGTAACAGGAGTTAAAAAACATATTGAGATAAATTTAAGAAAGCTATATTTAAGTTTGAGTAGATACTAGAGAAATACAGTATGTCATCAACAGGAGTCAAACCTGTAACCCACACATTTGCAGTATGCGCTCTACCAACTGAGGTAGGTGACCTCCTTTGATCATGTGATCTATTTCTCTAGTCACCACATTAGCTCCCAATACTCCACTGGAGGACATCAAAATCCAACTCTATATAGTTTTTGAGAGCATCTTCTCTGCATCATGTGACTTGACCATGGAAGGACTACCACCCAGCCTATCATACTGTTTATAGCTCATTGAAAGTTGAAAGTGTTTTTGAGAACAGAGGATTTGAAATCTTTCCAAATCCTGAAAAGCTATATTTTTATGTGCCTATGCAAAATAGTTAGGTATATGTTACTGCAGGTAATGTTGATGGCCTAGATTGTGATTCTATTGAATAGTGCTCTGTGTATTTTGTTCTCCTTAATGGTTTTTGAAGTCAGAGCTGATTATGATTCGGAGAGAATTGTTGAATTTACTAACTTTTTACCAAATAAATTGAAACATTTATGAATTTGCTGATCCATTTGTATTTAGCCTTCCGTGATGCACCAACCCCTGTGAACTTGGAACCATGTGGCTTCTGTGGTAGGACATTTAATCCAGATGTCTTGGTGAGCTTTTGAAATCATTTATGTATCATGTATGCAATGAAGAGATTGATGTTATTTAAATTCTACATTTAGTTTTAATTTTGGTAACCTTGTGTTCAATTCAGGCAAACTCAATAATGCTTAGCTATATAAAAGGGAGATATATTTGCTGACTAGGCCTTCTATTAAGCCAACAGTGTGTATAATTATAAACTTGTGCTTAAGTCAATAATCTAGAGAGTTGATCCCAAATACTCACCACCACTAGCAACCTATTTTTTTCCTTTTGCTGTCAGCTTCATCAGTGCCATATCCATATATAATTCCTCAGGCAGACACAGTAGCAATCATGGAATACATGATAACTCAATTAATGTGAATGCATGTAGTGCAGGTAGGGGTCTAACGCAGGATCTCCCACATATAAAATGCAGACTCAGCCACTGCACTACACAGTACAATAGTTAAGACGACAATCCAGGAAGTCAATCCCATATTTGCACCACTACCATTTGGTTTTGGAGATTCTGCTGATGGTGAGGATTTGGAGTCACTATTTAGTGCAGTGAAATTTATCCAGTTTTTCCCTGGGGAAGTATACCTGAAAGAAAGAGAAAAGGCCATGTAGCCACATATTTTATAGTGCTAAGGAAAGGATAGTGATTGAGGAAGTGGAAGGAAGATGGAAGCAAGGAGTGTTACCAGGAAGACAAGAGAGAGCAAGTACACTATTGCTATGTACTCTGTTAAGATTAATGTAAAGGAGAGAAGAGTAAAGACATTAAAGAAATGGATCCCCACTCACTCAGTTGGTCCTTGGTCAGCCTACCCTCAATAGAGGCTGCTGAATCATGTGGCATAGTGTGCATGGCAGGAAATGGGGAATGTGCAAAGACAGTTATTAATTTCATCATTAAGGAGGAAAGTATTTCTTCACTAAGGACTGGGATCCAAGCTATATAGTCAACCTGTGCAATGGCAGAGGTTTAGAGGGAGGAATGTGTTTGACCACATCATGAAGATGATGAAAAGGATCACCAGCAGGTTCATTAGGAGCAAGGGTGGAGATAGATGTATTGCAGTTTGGTTTCATACTGATAACAGACAACATGGATGCAATCTTCATTCTGCGTCAGATACAGAAGATGTTTATGGCTAAGTACAAGCCTCTATACTTTGCTTTTGTTGACCTTGAGAAGGCCTTTGAAAAGGTGCCCAAATATGTCTTATGGTGTGCCATGAAGAATGCCAGTATTGTGGAATGGACTGTAAGGATCGTTCAGTTTATGTACAATGAAAGCAGCAAAGGTATTGTTAATGGCTACTACAATGATTCCTTCAGTGAAAAAATGAGTAACATTAAGGTAGGGTGCTTAAACCCATTAATATTCACCATCACTATCACCAAGTTCTTCCTGGTGAGTTTTGCAACAGATGCCCTGTCAGTGTGGGATGTTGTATGGTGATTATGAGCATGATAGGAGATACCGTTGAGATAAGGTAAGAGCATGGAAGTAGGACCAGATAAACAAAGGCCTTATAGTTGACATGATAAACAAAGTCATGTACAGCTGCAGGGATCTCAATGTTGTGAAGGATACTAGACCGTAGCCTTATGGAATATGTAAAAGGGGTTCGGGTATCATCATCACATTTCTCTGTGCTGTCTTTTCACTGTGGATTCATAAATACTGCAGCAGCATCAAAGGTAGGTAGAAGGAAGACCCATCCTAGAGATGCTTTCAAATGCTTGAAACAAGCTAGGTTACCTATTTGGCACTGTCTTGGTAGATTAGCAACATCTAGAGGCAGTGCACAACTTCTAACTATGGAATATCGTGAGCACCCTTGGTGCCCCTTTGGTGTCACTAACAGTGTAACAGTCAGATGCAAGGTTGTCCCTTCACAACAATATTTCTGACTACCCTAGGAGGATATGTGAAGCTTGTGTCTGCAGTAGCATGCTCTGTGAAAGTGAATGATGAGCACTACTAAACGAAGAATTTTCCAGACTTACCCGTAATGACAGGGTCATGCTGAGATGGATGCGTGGAATGGAGACAGAACCGAAGACTGCCATGTTGTCCTTGTAGAAGCATCTCAACATACCACGTTTCATCCCCACCTTGACATGCAACACATTGAAGTTGGTGAGCCATTTCTACAGAAGGTAGAACTGGACCATGAGATACCAGACACTTCAGGCAGAGGGGAGAAAAGGGAAAACAGGCCCAGTAAGATATGATCAATTTGGCCCTTGAAATCTGTAGCCTATCATTGGATATGGCAGAAGATAGATACAACTGGAGAAATATTATATGTGCTTCAAGTTGATATTAAATCCAATCCCCTTGATTTGGAAAAAGGGAGATCATAAAAGTATGATAATGGTGATGATATTGTTATTGATGATGGTGATAAATTGGTTGAGTACACTATTTATGTGAAATAATGTGTAAACGAGCTGCAGTGGTCTAGTGGATAAGTTCTTTGCCTTCAAATCAACAGGGTCAAGAGGGTCAAGGTTCAAGACCCTGAATGGTCATTGGCAATGTCAGGAAGGGTATGCATTCTTAAAGTGCCGTATGCTCCTGTAGCAAGTCGCATGTACATGGGCAGTGCCATAGCCCCTGTAAAAGGGAGTGCAAAGTTTTAAAACAGATAACAAAAAACCCCAGGAAAACTCTTATGTGTCATTGTTTGCAATAACATTAAGCATCAAGACATAAGTAACAAGTATGAATCAATAGTTAGGTCTTAATATTTATGTCCCGAGTGAATTGATATTATATGAACCAGTGTTTGAAAGGGCTTTATTTATTCATTCTTAGCTTTGTCAATAGGAGCAAATGATTAACGAAATATCCAACTATATCATGTTTAACCCGATAGTTATTAGGTTTGTACTGATTTGATTAACAGAAATTCATGGTGGAAGTTATTGATGATTTTATTGGTTAATTAAAGTTCAATGTTTCCATTCTTTTAAAAGCAGACTCTTGAAGCTTTATTGCATTTAAGTAGCAGTGCACCCCCATTCCATTTTGTAGATTAAACACAGTAGAATATGCTCGAAGCAGAAAAAGAGGAAGGTATTTGATACTTCAAAGAAGAGACTGGAGGGTTTGGAAGTTGTTTCACCAACAAAATCCTCTCAGAAAGTAAGTAGCATCATTATTTGTTCATGACAATAATGACCATTGATGACAGTTCAGTGTTACCATTTGCACTTCATTAAAAATGCAATTCACTCTTTTCTTTAATCACTAAATTATTGTTTTCTATTTCAAAATAAACTGTACTAGTGATTCATACATTCATTTATAGGATGAACATCACAGGATAGGCTATGAAACATAACTGTAGTAATCTTCTTTTCCTTGTACCACAACTTAGTATAATATAAAGATACATACAGTAGACTCTCGATATAACCAACCTTGATGGGAAATGAAAATTAATTTGTTACATTGAGAATTTGCTAAGTTATATCAAAGGGATGTATTTAAGACTTCAAAACGAAGGGAAATGGACTTCTGTTTCTAAAATCAAGATGTTCACTATATTGGGGGTTCACAGTAGCAGGAGTCTGCTGTACTTGGAAAAATAGGAAGAATGTAAGTTAAGTTAACAAGAGTGAATGATGCATGCAGAGCAATGTAAAAGGAAAGACTAAAGAATAGTTTTGGGAATATTCTATTTAGAGTTTCATGCTCGTAAAATTTTCAGGGGGCTTTCAAAGACACTAGAGAAATAGTTGTCACCGGAAGGATTCAAACCCATGTCCCATGAATTCTTGATGTTTGCTTTACAAACTGAGCTGGATAATAAATTATTATGTGGATCCTAATTAAGTCCCAATTAACATTAACTCCCAAGTGGATTGGATCCCTACTGTTCACATTTGATTATTTTCATGTCCTCTCTTCTCAGTGATAATGTATGGATGTATATGTACTGTAAGACCTCAAAAAGAAGCTCATGGTCTTTTTGTGGATTTATTATTGGTTGCTTATAAATGAGTTGAGAAGATATTTAGGATACCTAGTTTTTGTTGTGCAAAGCATCTTTCTACTTTTAGTCAAGATTCAACAAATGGTGGTATTTCTTCATCTAATGTGGAAATAGGTGGCCATATTGATGTATAGTGCTTAAAAATGGACAGGTATTTTCAGGATTAACTGTATATATATTTATAAAATATAGTATATTATAGATATATGGTATATCTATACATGTATAGTATGATTTATACTGTTCCAAGAGTCGTCTGAATGGAGCGTAGTTTATATATATAACTAAAAGTGACAAATTAAGAAAATTCCATTCCAAAGGTTTCTCTCGTCTCCATTTTCATCAGTATGTACAAATACTCATTATCCAAGTTGTTAGAAGAATCATATCTCTTTAAATACCAATAGGCATCCTAAACTATAGTTAGGGACCATATCAACATCAACATTATTGTTGGGCTCAGTCAGAGCTTAAAGGACCAGAATGTTGCTGATGGCTGTTTTACTGACAGTGTAAAGACGACAAGCCCTCAGATGCAATTTTATAGGAAGTGTCACCGATATGGACCACCCTCAACAAAAACCCCAAGCTATAATCCCAGGTAAAAAGTATACCCGTATACCCCATGATGGAATCCTTGCTGAGCAGAATCCCCAAGGGACAAATCAACACTAGGAAATTCCCCTGGAAGTCCTGATTTTAAGTATGGATCGATGAAATATGATCACACATGCTTGCCATTGAAGAACTGCAAAAGAGATCATCCTGATTTTAAAGTATTTTGATAAAGTAATGTTAACGTTTGCAATTGAGCGGCTTGCACTGTTGAACCTCTGTCTCTTTCTATTATACAGGTAATGCTTTGGTGAGTGTTCTTCATGGTTGCCTGCGTTGGTTTCTCTTCCCTTCATTAGTTCGAGATCCACTCAGTATGCTGAATCTCTGCATGACTTTTCTGTTTCTCTTCCTAAAACAAACAGAAAAGTTTTTGTTAACAGTTTCTTCCCTAAGACTGCCAAAATCTTTACCTCTCTGTCTTCAGACGGTTTTCCTCTTACTTACGATCTTAATACTTTTGAATCTAATGTCAACTCCGATCTTCTTGGATATTCTTAATTTTTATCTATAGTTCAATTTTTATCTTTACTTTTTATTCCTACTTCTTTTTAAGTAACTCAATACCTTGCAGTGGCAACCTTATATATTGTTAAGTATTGAAAAAAAATTCTCCAGCATCTATAGCTTATCACCATTTAGGTAATCATCGTTTACATCATATCTTAATCACTCTTTAGTGGAACGAAATTTGAGAAAAGCACACGACAGGGGCTTCATGATAAATTCAATATGTTAATCAAAGCTTGCTGACTTCCGTTATCAAGATTGTATGCCAACATGTAGAATGATGGAGAAAATGCGATTTGATGAATTGGCGAGCAAATGCTGTCTTGTGGTGCTGAATTTGAAGCTGTTTTTGTAATGCCTCTGAACATCGGTTACTTTTCAGTTGCAGTAGCTGTGTACCATCGCTTTGTATATCCACAATTTGTCTGTAGGGAAGCGTGCCTGAAGGGTATCTTGGCCCCAAGGAAATTCTGCCCCAGAGGATCTAATCGTGGAGGGTTGTACCCGAAAGTTACTTAAGAATGTCGAGATGGGTCGAGTAGCTTAATCATAATCCAATGGTTACAAAAACCTTGAGTTTCAGTCCCACTATAATGCCATGGGGTAAGAGATGAACTCGATTGTGTTTCATCGAATTTGGACGCGGCAACATGTTTGTGTGCCAGCTGCATGCTTGTGTGCCTGCTGCATGCTTGTGTGCCGGCAACATGTTTGTGTGCCTGTGTGCCTGCTGTCTACACTACACAGTGGCACAGAAATAACAGCAGCTATTAGATTTTGGTTGCGGTGTAAATGCCGTGGTAAAGAGCTTTTGAACATGACATGTAGTGGAAGGGCGAGGCATATATGAATTATAATAAACGAAGCAATTATCTTCCCGTTTTTAGCAACAAAAACCCAAACAAGATTGGCGCCAGAAGCATAATGAACTGATAACCACCATCAGATCTGCCAGAACTGTCACTGCTGCAGTCAAAGCTGGAGCACCTCTACCCCCACCCCCACCACCGACAGTCAATCCAGATTACGTTCAATGCCCATACTGCAATCGGAGGTTCAATGAATCAGCAGCTGAAAGACATATGGGATTCTGCAAGGAAAAAAATGCACGCCTTGCGGCCAGTAACAACAAAGCAGCACAAGCCAAAGATAAGTTAACCAAAAGAACCCAGGTAAGGATATTCATCTGTTCTTAACGATGGAGCAAGAGAGTGTTTATAGTTTAGCAAGTGCCTTAGTATGATGTTGCCATTAGATGGTGAGATGTTTTCATCTATTACTGTATAGTTGGACCGATTTAAGCTAATATTGCAGATTCGATTAGTCTGGGAGACCTCAAAAAATGTTATCATGCAGTAAACAATGCGGCGAGGACCTCTGCAAGATGTTGAGTAGTTTGATAGTTGAGAAACTGGAGCAAGGCTGCTTTAGAGCATTTATTTGGCTGATTTCCGTTCTGAAATTGCGTAAATGCAAATGTCAGGACAATAAAAAGGGAATGCTTCACTATATCATAAGCTGTTGGTAGGCCTCCAATGATAGTGAAGGAAAACTGAAGCGCTTTTTTACTGGGGTGACCTGGTGGCTGGATGACGGTCTAGTGATTGATGCCCAGGTCGACCGTCCGCTCTACCTTGCGCAGGTCCTTCAACAGTATTTCCAGGCCTGTTTACGCAGTTATGATTATCACTAATTTCAAAGAACATGATAATTAAAAGGTTTTCCAGCATTCACTGCCCTGGATGCAGAGCATCAGTCAACTAAAAGCTGACCAACTCGTATGAGTCTCACAAGAGAGAAGGAGTCGCAAAGTTGATCTATGCTGTAAATATCTACCCCTACGACTATTTTTGTGTTATTTATAGTTTCCCTTGCATAAGGTCAGATTATCGTAATTAGAGAGTAAACAGGGATCTTTATATCAATAGCCTTGCTTGCTTTTTTCATGTGAAAAAACTGAGGGGAGCAATAGATTATTTTCAAAATTGTTTTAGAAAACTTAGGAAGGAAACTAAGTAGCCTAGCCATACATGGTTTATCTTTTCCCGCATTTGAAGCACAAAATGGATTTAATTTTTTATATCTGCATGGTGACCATTAGAGGAAGTTGTGTGCCATGAGAAAATGTCTGTAAACCATTGTTGATGAGAACTTTAGGGCAGAAAATGAAACCCCGCCTAGAGATACGCTACTACTTAATTCGTGGATTATTAATCCATCGACTTAGCAATGTAGTGACATTAGGGTCTCTCTTGTCATCGAAATATGTGTACATAGCGGTCGGTCCTAGCTTGAGATTGGTCGGTGAACGGGTAATGATTGGCTACGTGTTACAGTGTCTATTCTACACCATATGTGGCCTCGTGCTGCACGTGACGCATGAAAATGCATGAATGCTGTTACAAAAAGCAGACAAATGTTGTTCCGTATACAACATGCTTGAGAAGATAACTTTACAGACCTTTTACTTTGTTGACTTATATTTTTGGAGCTTGACTGAAACTTACGCAGTTATATGATGGGGGCGCCTTGGAAGGGAGTGTGGCGTGGTGGTGTTCTTTATATCTAATCCGTCTTTTCTTGCAGTATAAACCACCGTTACCAGTTGCTAGGAAAACATCGTCTTCAGGTCAGACACCCCAAAGGAATCAAGGTAAGTCATTCATTTTCTGTGTTGAATAGATATTTAGTGAAGAAGAATAGTGGTGATTTAAATATATCATATGTTATTCACCTGTCTTACCCTGAATATCATGTGTCTTGTCCTATGAAATCGTGCGCAAACTGGCCAAGACGAATTTTTTATTAGCTCTTTGATTCTGAAATCGACCTGCTCCTGCACTGCTCACTACTTGCACCGACTCACTCAGTTTACATTAATATCCATTTGTGTTGTTTTAAGGTATTTAGTGATTTCATGCTAGCCACCACACGAGGTCATTGCATTCACTCCAAATCCATAGAAATTTGTTGGAGAGGGCGTTCTGAAATTGATTGGGGACATGCCAGTCTTTGCATTGCGACCATAGCAAAGAGACTCATTTGAGACTGCTAATAGGACTTAGGGATGATAAAATATTTTTTAGAAAACAGGTCGTATCAGCATCATTCATCGCTCTTTATTCGATTTGCAGCACCGGCAGTACAAACGAAGCGGACACCGTCAGAGTCTCCTAAGTTGCGGCGAAGGACAACAGAAGAATCGACTAACTTTGGATATCCAGAGGCTCACTCCAGTCTAAAAACTAAACCATCCCCACCGATTCAAAGAAGGACTATGGTTATTAAGAAAGATAACGACGTTGACACAGATGGAGGTGGTTATAGCCGAGGGCATCGAAACAGTGATAAGATAGTTCATCATCGAGGTGCAGCCGATGCCAACAAGCATGAGTCAAGAAAGGGATCTGGGTACGAACTTTTAAAGCTGTCAGCCTTCATATATTTTAGCCAAGTGTGTTATGCCCGTCTCGGTATATTTAAGTACTCAAAATCCTTAGGGTAGATTTCTAGCTTGGGTTTTGCTCGAAGACTAGACAAACATCTTTCGTCAATAAGTTTGCATATTAACAAACGAACCGAAGTAGCCCAGACATCTTTAATTGAAAGTTTGTTGTGGGAATGTAGCAATCCTTACCCCACATACTTTGATAAATTTATGATTTTATCGTATCAAACTCAGTGCAGCGCCAGGAGGGACTAAGAGTTTTGCTTAAGGAGCCAGATTTCCCCACCCTACATCTCTATTTAATTGCAGGGACATTAGGGTGAATACACGCCCTTTATTGACGAGATGAACTTCTACAAGAAAATAAGCCGTAAAGAACTTGGACTTTACTTCTATACTTCTACTTCTCCTTCAAGATAAGCGCACTTTTATGAACATTTGATGTCTTAAAATAGATCTGCGGTAGGTGCTACCATTGCGCAAGGATTCTTGTGATCATAAGGAGAATCGTTTGTGAATTGAACTCTTCGATTAAAATTTGATTTATTCCAACTTTAACTAACGTAGTACAACAGTAGTAAACAAACGCAGTAAACGTAGTGTTACCTCGTTATACCAAACTTTTGTACAAGATGTTCTCAGTTCATAAATTTCCTTTAGGGCACAAGTTTTTGTCGATCAGAAACATCTTTTTAATTGATGGGAGGCTCACATTGGGCATTTATGGAACATGCAGGCTCAAGTTAGAATTGATGTCATTAGGATGTTACATAAGGGGCCATTCAAAATGTACGTTTGTTTGGATGAGGGGGAGGGGGTACCGGGAAAGCAAAGAAATTCGTTTGCGATAGTGATGAAACTATTACTCATTGCAACATTTATTAATATATTCCTGAAAAGGAATGAGGGAAGTTTTTCATCGTTTTCATACCTACTTTGCTGACAAATTTGCTCTCTATTCTTTTTTTTCATCCCTGTCCGGTTCATGATGCTAGTTATCATCAAAATTGTCAGCGTCCAGATCTTAGAGCACACTATCTAACGATTAGCAGCCAATTTTCCTTTCGTGACTGGTGTTGAAAATGCCACCAAATCAATCTCTTCTTTCCTTGTGAAATGTTAATTCAAGCACTGGAGTAATGTTCGTAAGGGCAGCGTGTCTGGCCAAAACGAACGTAGACGAACATGAGGCGGAGCGGGCGAAAATGGTCGAAAAGTAGCGAACGTCGTTTTTGAAGGGTCACTAATGATAGCTTTCAAATATTGACCTTTGCTGACCACATAAAATGAGCAGTCAGGTGAGCAAGTATCAATGAATACTCATTGAAGTTTGAAGATTTAGGTACCTGGATATCGATTTTAAGTTACATGAAAATTCGTATAAGCTTTAAACATTAATCGGTAAGACAGTAGCTTAGTAAGCCCAATTGGTGCTATTTTAGATCGGAAAGGTGTTTTGTATGACGGATAGCCAGTATAATACAGGTTTTCGTTCCATGGATAGTAAGCAAAAATTTTGATTTATGGTGGTTGTTAAACAGTCTCCTTTAACTAAGCCGTACTCTCATATCTCTTTCCAGTTTTTCCCCATATTACTTGCCTTGTTCAATCATTCCGTTTTGGAACTAATGTAGTCATCATCCGTCTTTTATTTTATCGATCATACCAGTTTTAGGAATGCGATATATACTGGCGCTGGGACGTGCATCCGTAATATTGAGAGGTGGTGGGATAACTTACCTGAAGTCGGTCACTAATGGAGATAACCCTCCATGTTTAGGACTCCTTGATTTAAGCTTGCAGACCTACAGCAAACTAAAAGTGCATTTTTTTATTTTTTTTTTTTGGGGGGGGGGGGGGGCATTTTTTTATCAAAAAAACCACTGTCTGAAATGTAAAAGCCGAAA
>JAAAKL020001199.1:0-32514 GCA_010016065.2 Carybdea cf. marsupialis auct. non (Linnaeus, 1758)
GGGAACACAGCGGTCGACATTTTCAGTGACACAGATTATTGATATCAGGAACTGTTTTCATGAAAAAGAATTAGGTTGTTTAGAAATGTGAATATAACTAGCTTCTTGGCCTGCATCCTCCATGAGATATGCGTGTAGGGAAAATCAGTCGGTGGCAGCCGACTAGTAGTATCTACCACGAATTCAAAGAATTCCTCGTTTTTGGTATCATCTTTGTACACAGTTTCATTCTGGCCCTCAATTGTCACAGAATATTCCATCTACGTTGTGTGCGTGTGTGTGTTGGGTGGGGGTGTGCACTCTATAAAAGGCCGGTATACATCCATCAGCAAAGATAAACAAGATAAAAGAAGAACGAAAGTCCAGTTAGTAGTAGCAAAGAAAAGAATTAAGGTGAATGTGTGAAATATGTCGTCAGCAAGGGCATACTCACCAACGGAGGCGCTACTCAAGAAACCAAAAATATCGAAAAATTGACTATTTATTACTTGATTTCGGGCTCTTAACCGCATCTGTTTTCTTTTCTTCGGCACTGATATTCCTCACCGTAAGACTCGAGCCATTTCAGCTTGTGCTTCCCATTGAAACAAGGGCTCAGGGCACAATGAAAAGGCATCTCGATTGTAGTACGACACTGTTTTAAGACTTAATGAAATTATTCTGTAAACTATATGAATGTCTTTGTACTAAGTTAGAAGTTTTACGACCAGGATATGTTATTCAGGGGACGTTTTAGTCGAAATTTTGGGGAACATAGGGAGCCAGAAGATCTGAATGCTCTAACTGTGAAACCATGTATTCGTTTGCTTTTTAATTTGTTCCTTCTTCTGTTCTAGGAAAAGGATTAGAGCATACATCAATCTGACTTATGAAGGAGGATGGGTTCGTGGATTCGATGAGGAACCAGTGTTACAGAAAGTCTCCTCTGATGAATTCTTTGACGTTTTCAACCCAGTCAAAGAAAACAGTAAAGTTTAAGTGTGTCATTTGCTTGTTTTCTTCCAAATACCGGTAATGATCGATAGAATAGAACCTTAGAAAAGCTTTCGAACGCTTCATGTTCCGGCTTCACAACTGCTGTAATTTCAGTGGCAAACTTTGTCTCACGGCGCAAGTAAATGCAAACCCAGAAGATTCAACTAGTTGCCATTGTTTTTGCGAGAGGATGTGCGGGATGCTATGAGTTTCATGCCCAGTATCAAGAAAATTGACACCTTTAAGAGAATACTGACTTGTGTCACGTTGTTGGGTTGGGAGAATAGCAGGGAGGTAGATATCGTATCGAAATCTGAGAAATGTCGGTTTGATACTGAGAGGCTAGAGCATTCATCATGTGCTCATAGATTGGAGGAGGGCAAGGAGGTCACACTTTTTAGAATTCACGCCAAATCTAATCTCGAAATGATAGCAATTTTATGCTGTTGATATTGAAGCTATTAACATGATTTTAGAGGCCTTTGTAAGCCAGCCAATTATCTTTCGGTTGATGACTAAAATTTCACGTCACGACCTACTATGTTTTTAGGGGTTTAAGGAACCCCAATCGATATCAACAAAGTTGAACCAAGAACTGAGGCTTCGTGGTGTTTCCTAGACATCGTTTGGGAAAATTTTTTAAAAAAACTTTTTCAAAATGACTTACATTTTCCTAGGTCGTCATCATTATCCAAACGTGGTGTAGATAATAAAAACGCATCCCAATCATTTATTATTGACTGTCATTGTTTAAACGAAAACGACTTGGCTTATCCGAAGCTAGGGCAAAATATCAACGTGTGTTTCTGACGACGATTTCACAATTAGCTCTCAATTCGAAATAGCAGAAATAATAGAAATTGTCCACCTCTATAGGAAAATGTGCTTAACTATTAGTGAGTCAAATAGGATGAAGGACTTTTGGGGTTGTTAACTATTAGTGAGTCAAATAGGATGAAGACTTTCATGGGGTGTTAACTATTAGTGAGTCAGATGGAATGAAGGTCTTCATGGGGTGTTAACTATTAGTGAGTCAAATAGGATGAAGGACTTTTGGGGTTGTTAACTATTAGTGAGTCAAATAGGATGAAGGACTTTTGGGGTTGTTAACTATTAGTGAGTCAAATAGGATAAAGGACTTTTGGGGTTGTTAACTATTAGTGAGTCAAATAGGATGAAGGCCTTCATGGGGTTGATAACTGTTGGTCAGTGTAAACTACTTACTGAATGAAGAAGAGTAGACTGCAATAGAAGAGGAGGTGCAACAAAATCGAAGCTTTGCCCCATTAACCTCTAACACTTCAAAAGGGGCGACTTACGTTAGCAGCCTCGTGACGTTTCACGTAGTCTATTCCGTCTTGTTATGTAATTTGTGTATACTATCACTTGTTCTTTGAACTTTATTTTGTACACTTTGAAAGTGAACTCGCACTGTAACCGTGACTTTTGTAGTTGGCACAAAAAGTATTTCTAAAGGAGCTTCAATCAAGGGTTGCCGCCTAGGAGAAACCTTGAATCGTGTAATTGATATCATATCTTAATGACGAACTTATTTTATTTAATAAGAATTACTTCAAAATTTGTGTGCTCTTAGAACGCGGGTTATTAACCATTGCATGCCTGTGGCTCCCTTTTGTTAAAGGAAAGATTTCCTCCCTTCCTCCACCAATGGCTTATACAGCACATAGTTGACGGGGATCTAGTTTGATCATGCTGTGTAAACTCTCTAAAAATGTGTGAAACACCCAGTTTTGAAGTTCTCTCTCACTTCAATGACAATAACTGTTGTCGAAAGATGCGCCTGTGTTAGTAAATCAGAGGCACATTTCTATAGCCAGTTTTCTAAAACCTCTTAGGCCAATGGTCTCGGCCGTACGCAGCCGCATTAGACGCAGCTTAGTCTGCTTATCAACTTATTACACATTTGATCATTGATTCTCAAGTAGTTTTATTATTTTAAAGGGTTGATTTTGCGCGGCTTCTCACTTACAAACCCCTGTATTGGAGATCCTTAGTGTCAAAGTGTTTTCGTTTAGATTCTTTAAGTTTTGATGTAGATAACGAGCGAATACGCAAACTCTGTTTGATATTGTCACCCTTAGTATATTGTAATTTAGTTATTAATGAGGTCAAGGACCTCATAATTAACATTATTTGCAAAAGCAATTATGAAATCTTCAAAATATTATAACTTTGCAGCTTGGAGAACAGTTGATTTCAGATGCGATATCCAATGAAAATAATTTTTATAGCAAGGACTTTTCTCTAGTGTTAGAAACGTGTAAAATAATGTATTTAGCTAGCTAGTCGTTTTTAAAACTTGTAAAGTACTCATACCAAAGAACTGCACTACAGAGTAGCATTGGTGTTGTTTATTTCAAGCTTTGTATCTGAAGTCGTTTTTTTGTAACGCATTTATCGGTACATTACGGTACACTGTCTCAGCCTATATGTCTAAACATTTCATCTTGTTTTATCCCCTCGCATTGAAGAAGAGTCTCGATCTGGTTGTTGAAGTTTTCATAGAGTCTCCCTTGATATTGTAGAAGCTTTATTAAGCCAGTGCAAGGAACATCGCCGTGGTCTAGTGGTTAAGGAATCGGACTCACATGCCAGAGGTTGTTGGTTCAAATCCCGCCTAGCACGATACAAAGACTATCGGTTTGGGAAGGCAACGGGAGACCACCCCTGCAAATGTTCTCTCTTCCCAGGACTCACTCTGGCTGGGCAATAGGCTACGCTCGAAACCGAGTATGCCACACAAAAAAGGAAGGAATATCGATATGTTCTTAGTTACTTGCTTCACTCGACCGCAGTCGAGCTTGCCTTTACAATGTTGCACCATTGGTCACTATCTTCCGTAAATTTTGGTAGGTCTCCCACATCGGTGTTTGTGGCTATAGCTATGCTATCAAGGTCGGTCATTGGCCTTCTGCCTCTGCTGGTACGTTGAAGGCATGTACCGATAACATCAGCAACGATTTGATTTTGAGGTCCTGCAAAACGCATTATTCTTTCAGCTACGATGGAGTAAATTGGGGGAATGTTGCCATAGATTTCTTCTTTGTTTTTTGTTGGTTCCATGGGATATTTTGAATCCTCATGAGGAGGTGGGTGTATGTGCCATTCAGCTGTTTCTGTAGCTCTTTTTTCATAGTCCATTTTTCAGAGCCATATAGCAGTATGATCGATATATACAGATTTTTGGCGAGTGCTCTACAAACTAACCTATGTTACCCCTGATGATGATGTCCTCGTTAGTAGTATTTATGAGCTTCCAATCCTCCAGTAATGGTCACCGAGCTGTACGAAGTTTTGGAGACCATTCAATAATACTTTGCAACTTGCTTCTGTAGAGAATGATGGTCCGGAAGATAGTTCTTTCAAATTTACGTCGCATAGCGCGGAGAGATCTTCAAAATTGCTTTAATTCGGGAAATGGAAAATATTTATCATTGAGTTCTCTGCATATCGGTTAGTAGAGCAACACCCCACGACAGCTTGGGTCTTAGAGTTAAGATTATACTGGTTACGTTTTCCATTGTATCTTGTCATTTTACAAATTTCAATTGAAAATACCTTTATTTGAAGCTTATGTTCAAGAAGAATACCTTTATTTGAAGCTTATGTTCAAGAAGAATACCTTTATTTGAAGCGTATGTTCAAGAAGAATACCTTTATTTGAACCTTATGCTCAAGAAGGCCCTGGAATTAGCAACATCCGAGAACGCAATAGATTCAGTCTCTTTTCTCAAGTGCTGCTGTAGGTGATGAGAATATCTACTCTTACTTAAATCAGGGTTCAACAGCAGTAAGTTGTATTTCATGACGCTACACCAGTAATGAATGATGGAGACTATGTGGCATACATGGTTTGAAACATCTGAAAGCTTTTGAAAACATACTTAACAAACCTCCCCATTGTTGCGGAAGTCTCTCTATTTTTAGTTTAATTCCTTCCTCACAATTTCTCGACAATTCACCCCGGTTAAGGACAGGTGAATAGAAAGAGGCAATTTTGAGCTACTGTGTTTTCTAAACTAAGATGGTCTTTTGAGAGAACGTGAAGAACAGGTGTCGCACTATTCTGTACATGGGATTCAATGTTTTCAAGCAGTCTATTAGCTGGGTGGTTCTCATCAGCGATCTGGAGACCAAACTTGGGGGTATTTGAGATTTTAGAGGGAGTAAATTTGGGATTAGGGTTACTATGGGTCCGCTAAATAACACTGTGTTGTTAAGATTCTTACGTCCACGCTTTTGTTTTAAAGCTTCGTAAGAAGAGGTGGGTTTCAGAAAGCCAATCGCTGTTTCTCTTCCACCATAGCGCCAAAACAAAGTAAAAGGACACACAAATGTTGTCTCTGCTTATCTCCCATCTGTTTCTCATATGCCTTCCTTACATTTGGTTACCAAGTCAGTTCTTGATATTCACAGTTTATTTTACTTTTCACCAGTCTGATGTTTTGCTCATCATGCGATGGGGAATCGGTATCATTGAGCCTACTTTGAAAAAAAGCAGAATGTACTCTTCGAAGAACAAAAATTTAAGTAGTGTTGTGAAGTGACTACAACTATAATTCTTCTTTTTCCTATCTATTCAACTGAAAGAAATCTTCCTAAAACCGATACATCGTAGACTAATCCTCAACAATTCAAACAACAACAACAACAACAACAGTAAATCAACGTCGTCTTCTTATCAACAGAAAGTAGTAAAGAAATGCTCAATTATATTCTATGTTTATAGAACATTTTGTTTCGAATGTACAGTAGTCGGGTGCATCTCTCTTCTGCTTCTATTTATACTTTGTAAAAAAATAAACATGCAAATCCTAGTGGATTGGAAGAAAAGTGAAGTTTCCAAGACTTTTTTCTTAGTTGCATTAACTCTAAGATAAAAAGGTTGAAATATGAATGCGCCACATCGATTCCCTCTTCTCAAAATTTTCACGAAAACGTCCATCCGAAAACATCACAAATTGGGTGCGCCTGGTGCCTTAACATTAACAGAGGACAATTTAATAAACTATTTTAGAGCAATGGCGATGCTCTGGCGTTCTTCGAAATTTTGGTACCGAGAGAGGGGGGATGAACACTTTTGGAGGTTGAGAAACGTTGTATTATCCTGTTCAATATATCGTTTTGGAACCGTATCAGGAACAGTGTAAGGCTTTGGCTCGTTGCAAGTCTCCAGTTTACTGTACAGAAGACGAGTATGGAGCATCACCATGAGCAATACCAACTATTCTGATGAATGCGTTGAACCAACGAAAGTGCACTTGTTTTACACAAGATTGGGGTCCTCCTTTTTTGTTCTATCAGCTCCCTCTTTTTCCTATTTACGGTCGGTAGTTGTAGAAGCCGTTTGTTTATAAATGTAGGGACCTCTCTACTTAGTAAACTAGTTCAACAACTTGTCAGCGTTCGAGATTCAAGAAACATGTATTAAATCAAGCTGTAATAAGTGATGAGAGGTATCTTGATCACCTGTAGAGAGCAATTGGGGAGTTTCACATAACCTGACTGATAATAATCAACCAAAGCCTTAACAAGTAATTGGACGTTACACCATCCCTTCCCACTTTTAAACTACAACAGAGGACTCGGTCATATGTCCTCTTCAAAGGCCTTTGTTTTTTACAGGAGTGATGACAAGCTGGTTGTTGTACATTATGCAGCTGATTGAAGCATAATTTAATGACTTTCACTTTACAGAAGATATTCAATATTGAAGCTAGCTTATTTAACATAAATATGCGGCATTCTACACATTCGGCAAAAGTTTTACTTTGATGATCCTCTTATGCGCGGTGCCGACGCTATGACCCAGTGTCACTTTTGTCCGCGTACCCCTGCTGTAGTATTTGCGTTACTTGGCTTATTAGAAAATTAAAAAGTTAGGAATCTGCTGGTTATAACCTCCTTGGATGGTGATCCCTCGCTCTTGTTTGTTTACATAGGCTGAAACTGGGAGGAAAAGCAAAAGATCGAATCTGGATTGGTTTCTGGAATCTTGTCTCTTCTTTGTGGGAATATAATAACCATAGAAATCCCCAATTTGATACTGTTGGGTATCACAGTCTGTTATGTAATAAAGAAGATAGGATTTGAAAATATCAAGGTTTGAAGGGATACTAGAGAAATATGAAAATGTCATGACCGGGCTTCGAACCCGAGCATTTGCAACACTTTCTACGTTCAATTTCCTGTGGACAGTGTGATGGACCGGATGGTAGTCCTTCCATGCTCAAGTAACATGGCACAGAGAGGCTGGTATCCAAATTTGAGCTGGATGCGACGTCCACTGTTGGAGTATCAAAAGCTAATGCGGCGACTAGAGAAAAGTGAATTATGTTATCACCGGGTCACAATAGCTCAGCAGGTAGAACAGCACTCCGCGAATGTGTGCGTCCCAGCTTTGAGTAACGGTGATGACATTTTCATTTCTCTAGTATCCCTTCAAAACTTGATACCATGTAATATTGAAAGAGAAAGTTCATACGATATTCAGGGAAAAATGAAAACCCTTGTGTATTAAAAATCATTATGAAAGCGTATTATCTAACCATTAAATAGGCAATAGCTATAATGACACATAATGCTCTCGTCCAATACAGAGGGAACACAACTAGACAAGTCTTGCAGCGTGCGTAATTCATAAATTGTGCCGAACGCAACAGGTTGTTTGGCGTCCATTAAACCTTCAAACCGCTGTCACAACGATTCAGCTAAATAAAACATATTATCAAAACGAGAATAGGTGACAGGTTCTTATATGTGATTAAATATGAAAAGAATTCAATAAAGTACAATGGCTGACCGAAGGTACGAAAGATGAGCGTCATTAGCTTAGTAAGAAACAAATGATATCATGGCGATGTACTTGACGTTAAAAATTTACTTTAGTTGCTGTATGGCGATCGTCCAATGTATTGCGTCGCATTCGAAATAATGTACTTCTTATGGGGATATATTATTGTCTTCATTAGGTTTACATTTCCCTGTCTATTGTGACTTTTGATGTCTCTTTTTTTTACCCTGGTTATACTTACAGCCATTTACAGCGTCAGTGTCGGCACTAGATTAACTTAGACTAGATTAACTATGTTTCGAGAGATAGGACAGAGAGGGGACTGCAAGCATGAATAGCATGAATAACATGAACAGCAAGCATGAATAGATTGTCATCCGAACGGTAAAAATAACCCCGTGCCTAGTAGTGGCGTCGGACTTGAACAGGGTGTAATACTTTGAGAAAAAAACCCAAAAAAACTCTTAGTTAAGTACGTTATCGAAGGACACACCACCGTGAACCTCGCAAAGAGTTTAGTGACATAATTGAAAATCATGACATGACAAAGCTTTCTCTCTTGATATTGCAGTGCCTCCTATTTGGACTATAGCATAGCTGGGTCGCAGGGAAATTTGTCAGGGTTACATTTTCCTTCATCAACATTTTCTATCACAGACATGTGCGTCCACAGAAACTGTCACCAGGGAGTGAAAAACGGTCTTGGACTTGAGACAGGGCACTTTTGAGGATACGATAAGGGCATGGAACATGGGGGGTTAAGTATCCAGATGATTTGTTCTCATTGCCTGAGATATACCCTAATTATTTTACAGAGATCGTTTTGCTCTAGAACTTAGTTTGATAACTACATTTATATAAAGTTAGGTTTTCAGTAACTTTAAAATCTCTTCTGAGGCGGCATACCGATAATATAAAGAAACATCTGGCATAGGTATTGTGAACGCCGGTAGCCAATTTCTCCGGATGGGGTTAGCCCTTTTTGAATGAGTTTTCACAACCATTGGTAATTTTGGGCACTTTCCAGGCTGCAAGATTATCCCTGATGCCCCCCCCCCCCCCCCTACGGACTCCCATGTATACATTGGTATATCACTTCCTATTGATCATAGCATTTATATCCGAAGAATTAACACACAAGAGAGACCTAAATTTACGGGTTACTAGTTACCCTAACCATCCACTGATCTGCATTTAAAAAGGCTAGTATTATTATAATGCATACCTCAATGCATGCTGAAATGTATGTTGTGATGGCATTTTCACAAAATATTCGGCACCGACTAAACAAGTCGCTTGATATCCTAATTTACAAATTCTGTACGGAAATATATAACTATTTAACAAATAACAAGTAAAGATGGAAAGGGATGGATATCTACAGCACCAGAATGAAAGGAATGGTACAACCTTATATCCAGTCTTGCACTCAAATGGATCACAGGGGTATGCTAAATGCCTAAACGAATATTGATTAGACTTCCTCACCAGATGTTTATATTCTTGTAGATGCCTAATGTTTGGAGGGTCCAAATGCAAGGGACATTTTCCAAAATTTGATAGACGCCAGCTTTGATTAAACAGGGGATTAAAACCTTTGAAAATCTGAAAACAACTAAAACGAACAAGAATACAAAACAGGCTAAACATTACAAGTCAAGAAAGTTTAAACAAAATCACGTCGAAAAATCAATGTTTCATATCTATGTCGACTGCAACATAGTTTTGTCACGTGACGATGGGTTTGTTAAAGAAAGTCGCGTAGCAGCATACTGCTTCTAGATGTTGGTGACATGATAGGGGAAGTCTCATTAAAGTTTCTTTACTTTGAAGTAACCAACTAAGCTCAAATATAACAACTAAATATTCAAATTTACATGAACGTCTTACAGTGACGACATACGAGGCTCGCAGATGGAAATTATATTTAGAGCGCAAGTTAGCAAGTTAAAACCCTGTCGATAGCCTGCCTGCAAGTTCCCATGAGATCTGATTAGTTTTGGCTCCAAGCTATTGTAGCTTGCAGTGAAGAAATGAAAATTGCTATCAGTAGCCACACGACATAAATTGTAAGTTCATTGTTGGAGCCTTGAGCTTTTGTGATTCATTACAGCAATGAGATTCCATACTTGTTTTGAAATACAAATAAGTGATGCAGCAATCTGAGCATCTATTGGATGTTTCCATCTTCAAAAAAAGGGTTTTGAAACTCGCTTGGTACCAGTGCCTTTGCCATAAGAGCTTTTTGAAGCTAGCTACAGATATCACTTGGTAGCTTGCTAAAGCGCAACCTCGCGTGCTATCAGCAAATAATTTTGTTATTCAATATACCTAAATTTGATCATTATAGATCACTAACCAATAACGTTTTGTAAAGGTTATTTAAAGTACAATATACAATACAAGAAACTCAAATGCATTGACAAGGGGTGTGTGGTAAAGTTTCTTGTGAGATGTCGGCCACTACAATAAAAAATGAGAAATATCAACTGGAGGGTAAATTTCTCACCAAAACGAGCACACGAGTTTTCCTTTCCACAATAGGACGTCTTACTGATTTCTGTCGAATCAACAAATTAAGTCGCGAAAGTTAACGAGATTTCTTCCAAACTGTTTACCCCTCCACGTCAACGTATCAGAAATACTACTTATATACCAGTTACCAAAACTCAACGTTCAACTATGAATGCCACCCCCACACCCCCACACCCCACACACCTTGAAGCTTGTAGTAACTCCCACGATATTTCATTTGATGAACCTACATTTATCGTAAGACTTCGACGTTACTACTATATGGGCTAAATAGACGGTAGCGTTATCCAGCAGTACTGGAACCACAATGCAAATCGATAGACCAAGACCTGATTCCAGGTATATGCCCCAAGGTAGGGGAGTAAAATAGTAACAAGCAACAAAAGGAAAAAATGACGACCTTTGACCACATCATGTCGTTACATCCTGTACCCCACCCCACCCCCTTCTTACCGAAAAACTTTGAAATAGGAGGGAGAAGAATAGAGTTTCTATGGCCCCAAAGTGCCTTCGAGTACATTTTATTTTTTCCAACAGAAAACTAAAATTATTAAGGCCTATCAGCAACCAAATTAGTTTGGCAAGCCTGCTTCAGTACAGAGCATGATATTTTATAAAAACTATCCCTTAGGTTTTGCTAGAGATAAAAGGCTAAATTACATTCGAGAGAAATGGTCTAGAATTTAAAGCAAGGCCGTGCACTTAGCAGTGAGGTTCTAAGGTAAGCTTACTAAAGTGATTCTTTTGTATAAAGCATTTCTTGTTTGTGATAACCAGTTGCACTAATCTCTTTATCTGCGAGAATGATAGTGAAACTGTTGTGAAAACGGTCAATGTACTAGAAATAATTTTGTTGGGTTCATCCGTATTTGTTCTTATCTGCTCTAATTGGAAACATTTGTAAATATCGTATACATTTGTACCAATAATATCAAATACTAGCTATGCATACAAATACCATATGTTGCAGTATGGACTTTCTGAAAGTGTAATTACTAAATACTTGAGTTGATAAATTCCTAAACATCAGGGATATCTTGTCAATATCTTGTCAATATCGTACATACATAGTAAATTGAATATCAAGTCCAAAGAATGAGAAAATTCTTCCAATGTTGAAGAAATAATGCCTTCGTACACCGTTACCATTTCTTCGAATATCAACTGTTTCATTTCATTTCATTTCAAAAATGTTTGTAATCGAGATACCTGACTCAGGATTTCCGACCGGAAAGTTTAGGATTGTCATCTCTGTTTGCCAGCGTTTCTTTCGAAGTAGTACTACTCCGGGTAGTAAACACCTCATCGTCGTCCTTAAAAGTGACTGACGCCCTTCCTTGGATTCCAGTATCCACCACGGTGTCTCCTGTAGAAGAACTTCCCTTTAAAGAGGAAGTAGCCAAGACAGAAACGCTATCTTTAGAAATTGTGCTTGGTCTTAAGAGATTTGGTGTCTCTTCTTCCTCTTCAATTTTAGACGCTCTGTCTAACGAAGGTGACACTGATCTTCCTCGTGGGATCTGGTTGTACCCTGAAGATTCATATTGCCCTGTGTAACTTGTGCGATCCAGCATAGTTGAGTGACTGCCGTCTTTACTCTCTCGTCTCCAGAGATTACTTGTGTTATAATAACCACCGGGTTTCTGAGAGGTACTGTATTTGGATTTTGTATAAGGTGAGCTTCTCCATCCAAGGTCCCCCTCCTTATTACGTTCACGACTGGGATAGTCCGTTACTCTGTAAGTATTTCTCCTACCCCTGTCTCTTTGATATCCAGTGTAGGTAATATTGTCTGAATCGAAATCAAGATGCAGATCCGGCATGCTAGATACGCGTTCAACAATCGAACTGTATCTCCTCGAAGGCTGCTCCGCTGCATGTTTAGTATATGTGGTATTTAATAAATCGGGATTGGAATGATAGTAACCAGCCTCTGACTGACTTCTACTAGGAAATGTCCTGTCCAAAAAATCTTCACGATTCCCTATAGAGCTCGGAGGCCCGCGAGATTTCAAGTCAATCAAGTGGTTTATGTAACCCTTCAACTCTGTTATCTCTCTCTGCATTGATTCCTTCTCTGCGTTATGCAACTTTCTCACTTTCTCCAGTACTCCTTTTTCTTGCTCGTGCAATTCGATTTTTCCACTAAGCTCAGTGTGTTTCAATTTTATAGAATGTAAATCCAATTTAAGAACACGATTTTCTTCTTCAAGAGTCAAAGTTTTGGCACGCAATTCATCATTTAGAACGAGCAAATTATCAACTCTTGTATCTGTGGAAAATACTCTTTCTGATGTATTTTCCTTCAGTCCTTCTTTTTCCCAGTGGTGATTGCCAAGTATTTTCCTTTTCAGCTCCAATTCCAGCATTCTTTTATAATTCATCTGTTCTTCCTCCTTCTTTAGATTGTAAAGGACGTCTTCAAGTTCATTGATTCTTTGCAATTTGGCTTTGTTCTGAGCCTCTCTCTTCTGAACAAGAATCATAGTTTCATGAAGTTCGTTTTCAAGTTGCCTCCTGGATTTCATAACGTTTTCAAGTACATCCTTTTGCTCCTGATACTGTTTCCGATAGCGGTCAGAAAGTGCAAGAGCCTCGTCATATTTTACTTTACCTAGTTTTGAATCCGTCTTCCAATTTTCAAGATTTGAACGAAGTTCACTTAATTCTCCTTGGATGATAGCTTTCTCTCTCATAGCCCTATTGGCAATTTCTTCCGAGTTTCTTAACTTGTCCTGTAAGCGTTCGATTGCTAATCTGAGCTCAGCATTTTCTTCACGTTCTCGTTCAAGTTTTGCAGTGCTACCACTTAGTTCTCTCATATTACGAAGATTCACAGACTGATTAGATTCTAAGTCCTTCTCAATATTTCGAAATCTTGTCTCAAGGTCTGAGACATTCTTCTTTGCATTATCTAGTTCATACTGGTCCTTCTTTCTTCTATCATCTAATTCATCTAACAATCTTTCCAGTCTTGCTGCCTTCCTTTCATTATTGACGGCTTCCTCCTTGCATTTATTAGCCTCATTCCTGTATTTATTTACAACGACGTGGAACTTTTTTTCCTTCTCTACATATGCAGACTCTCGTGTTTCTAATTTTGACAACTTTCTGTCAGATTCGAGAAGTTCTGACTGTAACTCACTTTTCTTTGATAGAGCTTCCTCTAACTGTTTCTCCAGTTTTACGATTTTCCTTAAAGAGGAAGCCTGCTCTTCCTGCATCTTGATATATTTCTTGTAAAGTAAAACCTCATTGCCGAAATCTACTTCTATGTTAGACATACCAAGATCTGAATAGTAACTTCTGTGAACACTACCAAAAGTTACCTTGCCTTTCTCTTTTTCGTGAGTGGTGTTTCTCAAATCCGTGTTCCTCTTTGTTTTGCTATTTTTGTTAACAGAGGAATTGGAAGATTTTTCTGACTTGACTCGCCTTGGACGCGCTTGCATAATTAAACTGTCCACGGTGTTATCTTTTGTAGCATCTATTATATTTCCAGAATCTGCCACACATGAGATCAAGGTAGGTAATGCCGTAGAGGATTTTTCGTCTGCAGAAGCTGCAATATTATCACTAATATCAAATATATCCCATTCAGTTGTCAGGTCATGTATATCATCCTTAGGAGGAATGCTGATCTCTCCACCAGTCACATTTGTGTTGACTACGGCAACACATTCTTCTTCCATCACCTTCCTTTCCTTACTATTGAATAGGTTTTGTTGATGAGTGTCACTGGATTCATCCATAGAATTTTTTGTTGATACAGCAAGTCGTTCAGCAGGGGACTCCTGAACCTTAGAAGTGCCTTGATCATTTAAAAAAGGGTTTGTTTCCTTTGATGCATTCATGAAAAGCAGATCAGCCTCTGCTTGATCTGTGGCGTTAGTAGGGCCTTGTGTACTTACATTCTTATCGTCCTTTGCTGTACGCAGATCGATGATATCAAAATCAGATGTATCACCCAAAATATCCATTTGATCCTTATCATAACTTAGTGCAGCAGAATTCGTCATAGACTCGGTGTGGCTGTGACTTCCTGACATTAAGTTGTCAGGATCGAGAAAAGAGAACTCCATTATGGTTTGCAACTACAACTGTGGATCCGTCTTGTTTTTTCAGATCAGGTAAGGCAAGCAACAATAACTCGTAATGTCATCTCAAGGAATACCTTCATTGAGAGAAGTTGCATTTCTCCTTTTCAAGTCAGTTATGTTCGTATTTCCTAACTAAACATCCTGGAACAAATACTCAAACAAGACTAGGTGTTGAGAGTGCTTAATACATCGCACTTTACAAAGCGTTACCTATTCCAATTATTAAACCATGAGCAGGTCTACTTAATCTGCTTACAGCTTGTCAATTCATTACTGTTTTCTCGAACAATAATGCGTCGACTTTTAATTCATATGTCTATTATATTGGTCATCAAGAAAATAATTGTACCTGTCCAATTCTTACATTGAAATAGCTTAAACGTTCTGGTGGAACGCAATCTATTTCATGAGAACTGGCAAAAGTTTGTGCAATTGATTTTAAATCTTTAAAGTTTCGTAAATCCACTGATGTGGATGATTCAATGTTCCTAAATGTATGCGATAAACATGCTTTACGTTCTCGCGATTCATAAGTAACAATGTTGTTTACCTCATGTGCCACAATTGCTTCACACCATACCCTGTGGTCTGTTAGTCTTCTGACAACCACGAAGGTCATGTATTACAAAAATTGGATGGCTAGTGGGTAATAGATGGAGGAGGTAAGGTAGGTCCCGTCCCAAAGGAAGCTTTGGAATAAATGATCTCTCTCTATACCTGGTTGTTATCGTGACGAACGCCTACTAGCAGGAGCAGACGATGTTAAAAACATGATCACTAAACTTAAAAGTCACTAAAGTTGAAGGTCACTAAAGTTAAAGGTCACTAAAGTTAAAGGTCACTAAAGTTAAAGGTCACTAATGTCGAAGATGTATATGAGCAAATCAGTCATTTTGACAGTCACCGATTTCTGAAGTTTAATACACCGTTGTCTGAACACTGTAGACAGACGACATATTATCCTCAAACTTAGGGACATTATTCGCTCTTTTCTTCACTAATTGCTACCTACGCTGACAAACACAGGCATTGAAGACTTGATGTGTATGTCCCTTCTTTGTTTTCAATTAAAAGTCAACATATCTCTGATAATGTAGCCAAGATAGCGACAAGTAACTGGAAAGGAAAATACCGTAATAGGAACATTGATAACGTTTTGTCTTGGGTCAATTCGACAAAACAGAAGCAATAGAAGCCAATGAAACCAAACTTAACTAACAAAGAATTGACACGAAAAACAATAATTGCGCGGGAAAAAGAAATGCAAGTCATTGAGGACAGACTGGGGGATTTTAATGCTAAGTACGCAAATGATGAGACGACTATTAACTTGAATAAAAATTAGACAAGAAATCAGACTAAACTGAAAAGCTACACTGAATTGTGATAAGTCACTAAATTTACTTATCACAATTTTGTACTACTTTTCCATTTAGCCTGAGCTATATATGTATTTTACAATGGTTTTTTTTTTAAATAGTCCTATTTTTCAATTTCGTTGAAAAAAAACCAAAAAATCAAAAAATAATCCCAAAAAGATTTTCCAAGCTATCCCAAATCTAACTGGCACTTCTAGAGCGCCTACCCATAGGTACCAAAACTGCAAAGTTTTAACAAAATGGGCCAGGCCGTTTAGGAGGAGTTATGGATCACACACACATCCAAACATCCATGAATGATAATAAGGATTATAGTTATCGTACACCACTTCAAGTCTGTTTGCTCTTACACCCCTGCAGCCTCTGCTCTTGACTTATCAAGTTGAATAATTATTACTTTGTGTGTTCTAAATTTCTAATTAGCTAGTTTTCACCCCTTACCTTGCCTCCTTAGACCAACGCCTATTTCATATTAACCGCTATATCAGTTGTTGAAAGGGTGACGGAGGTTGATAAGAGTAGAGGTTTTAATACGAGCCATAAAAGCCCTGCTTGTTCGTGTATGTATTGTTGATTATGTTGATTTTCTAACGTCTATAGGTAAATGATGGCATGGTAACATATGAAGCTTTACCAAGCTTCCCCGAGAGGGGATGAGACCTCTCTCTTCTGTACGTCTATATAAATTAACATTTTGTGAAAAATAGCTTAAACTCGAACTGTATACACCAAAGACATATATGAAGTTAGAAACCTTCAATATTATGAAGAATGTCAAATTAAAATACATACTCATTCACTTAAAGAATACCATACCTATCTGTCCATGGATATTAGACAGTGATATACCACTCTAATCGTTTCAATCTAAAAACTTTGATAATGAGATTCCGTTGAGGACTTACAATAACCGTTAGTTGTGTTCACAGGAAACATACACTGAAAGATCACCAAATCATATTCTTGTTATTCAAAGACAGTACTTCTGACGCGGTTGGTATTTTCCCCATTAAAGAAAACGTGCAATCTACTCTTGTAAAATAGACACCTCAGATAGATGGAATATCATGGAAACTTACCAATACGCAAAAGTGAATCAAGAAAGCAGCTCAGACATAATTATTGAACAACCTTTTCTCATGGCGTGTGCTATTGCGAACCACACAGTACTCTATGCTAGTTAAATTCTGTGGACATCTCGGGTATTTTTAAAAGTACGAAGGGTGAGTGACTCTGCCCATTCGATCTGAATTATGGATATTAATACCAGGTTTTTTCTGATTTGTTTTGATCCTTAGTTATGCCTTAACGTTATCTCATGAACCCATAGGTATAGATTTATCGTTAAGTACGAGCAAAACACTATTCCCTTCCCTGATGTTTCAAATTTTTTGCTACTTTGCATGAATTAGAAATCGAAAGTGGGACCTTTTCTAAATCGACAGTGCGTAGTTTGTCTCGTCCCCCTCGGATATCGTTGTGAATTGCAACATACACCAGGTATCGGTTTACGCCCAACGGGAGGCATTTATAAGGGATCTAAAACACTTGGGGAAACAAAATCGACGTCGATCAAGCCAAAGACAACCCAAGACGCGAAGTCCCTAATAAGAGATTTGGGTAGGAGGTACGGCCCGGACGAGCAGGCGGACTTTTGAGCATGTTCATTACAGATGGTTACAATGTAGAGCTTTCAGTGTTCCTACCTAGGTATTTACCTGGTTGATTTAAATACATGTAATCGAAAGCTTTATAATTTATTGCCAATGTTATCATATCATATCATATCTCATAAAGCATCTGTAAAAAGTGCGAGTGTAAGCACCCATAAAGCGCAAGTACAGTATTCAAGGTACTTTATCTGTCTGGAAGCATGGTCGACTATCTACTTACCGAAAATAACTGGAGTACCACGTTTAATATTTCCTCTGTTTTTCTATTTCTCTATATCTCAATTGCTACTGAGGCTTTCATTCTTTGGGAAGGAAACGCGCAGCACAAGTATCAAACTTCTCCTATCCAAATTTGCTGTTGCAAGCAGTAGTAGGCCTAAAGCTGACCCAAATAAAATTATTCTGGTGTTGGCGGTAGGCGTTATTTGCCAGGACCGAGAGGAGCTCCATTGGTAATGATTTAGAATCACCGCAGAGAACGCTTCTCTCCTCTCCGAAAAGATCTACCTGGTCTGCTTTCTTAGGCATTTTATAGCCCACGTGATACGGTGACTAAAGAGTTTGAAAATTTTTCCTTACTGTGAGGTGTGAATAAACTCGCGTGTGCCACATCAGCTCACCCAAAATACTCTTTGTTTTGTTTTTTTTTGGATGTTTTTGGTGGCATACTTAATTTCGAGCATAGCCTGTTGCCCAGCCAGAGTGAGCATTGGCTTGCGAGAGAGCACATTTACAGGGGTGGTGTCCTGTTGCCTTCCCCAACCGATAGTCTTTGTATCGGGCTAGGCGGGATTCGAACCCACAACCTCTGGCATGTGAGCCCGATTCCTTAACCACTAAACCACGGCGACTCAATATACATAAATATACTCCTTGTAATAACATTAAATTTAAAATTGGATGCCTAGGTAAGATAGTATAACTTTACAACACTGTATCCTATCAAATACATAAGAAGGAAAGGAGAAGAGCATAAGCTAGAAGGAGATATAAGGACCATTCCAAAGGACACCTTCTAGCGGTGGAAACATACTTCTCACCTGCGCAGCTGTACAGTTAAAAGCGCTGCAAAATCATATACAATCTCCAAGCTGTTCTCTGAAGCACATAAAACCCTGCTCTTCTCGGCCTAATAATAGTATCAATGTTTATCCGATCTTGTATAACTGCGTACGCAAAAAGTGAAAAATGTTCACTTCGGCAAACCAAGGGTTAAGTAAGTGTGCAGTAAGGTCGTGATTTTTTATCAGTTTTATTTATTTGGAAACTATATGATCTACTTTTCAGATGTGATATAGAGATACTATGAACTGTTTCTACCTTAAAACAGAAGTCAACATCCATAACAGGCTCTAAACATTCATGCATTACTTGTGTTGCTTAAAACACTGCACTAAACTAGCTCCTAGTCACTAAGGAGTGTGCCAATAGTCTACCTGGTCCTTAATGACTTGGTCATTTATAGTGTTAACTGTTAAAAATAAACATTTTCGCAGCTGAAGATTGATAGTTAATACGTTGAAACATTTGGCACTTGAGTACTCCAGAACGATAATTATCAACTTTTTCTCCTTTGAATTAACGTTAGTTTATATCTTGTTTCTCAACATGAAGTGTAGTGCCATTTATTTATTTAATTGTACCTTTACAGAAGGAATGCGATATACAAAATAGTGGCACAACAACACCCCATGAAGTGTATGATACAGTATATTTCAGGGGTACAACTACACCACTGGTTTTAAGTAGGTATTTATATGAAAGTTGGCCCTGGAGACCGGATCTTCGCCTATGTCAAAAGCATCTAAACATAATTAAAACTTCTGTATAGCTAAGGGCAAAACTTTAAGGGTGCTCAAAAAGTGGGGGGCATATGATATTATTCCCCCTAGTTCAAAGCTTGATGGAAATGTGTACCATCTGCCCCTCACATGTAAACTTTTTCTCACTTGCAAATGTAAACGCTCTCGAAACTTGTAGAGAATTCCAGTTTGAGAAAATAGGGAGTCTAGCAACAAAAGTACATGACAACGGACTCTTGCTTTCCGTCGATAGCAGGAGTTGGCTATTGTTGAGTAGGAGTGACACCGTGTAGCTATGAGAGGTTTCAATTATTGAGGAGGAGTGACGTAGAGTGTACGGTCCTACCATAAATTATTAAGAAGGAGTAAACAAGAAAAAATGGAAACACAGAGAACCTTTACCTCAAATTTTGCGACCCAAAGCAGCCACAGCCGTCAAACTCATTAAAGAACTTGGTTTGTTGGTGGATGGAAAAAACTATACTTTCTTTCCATTTACTCTAAGCATCATATTTCTTCAGTTGGTCAGTTGTTTAGCAGCATCTTTCCCTTTGAATCAACGCTCGAGGTTTGCAGATGTACGTAGTTAGCAATAGACTGTAGACAGCACATCGCTCAAATGCGTCATTTTTAATGAAAAGGGGAGACGGACGAGTAATTTATAGAATATGAAATCAGTGGCTACAATTCGAACCTTTTGAACAATTTAATTTTTTTTGCTTTAAATTACAATACATTTTGGGCCATTTTCTGTGTCCTAGCGTTTTGATCTTTTCAAGCAAAAACCTGGGGCAAGTTTCAAAGTAACAGGGCAATAGTCCTAATACTAAATTAAAATCAACTAAATCAAGCTGAGGCAACTTGATAACTTTTTCATCTTACCTACACTTTCATGTACACTTGTGTTTCTTAGTACCTCATCGCAGTATTTGGTATGATAAAATGGTGCACCTCCAAGTACGTAAAAGCAACTATGATAAAACGCATATAATTTAAATCCCGTCCTACTTCGCTTAACATTCATATTCTTTTCTTAGATCTTGCTACTGTTTCGAACGTAATATCACTATTTCGAAGCTAATTTCGATTGATTATCGAATTTTGAGTTCTATTTCAGATTCTGTGTCTTTGAAAACTCTTTTAACGGTTCACTTACTTACAGTTTCCCTCTGCAGCAGATCAATATGGGCACTATTAGGGATATCATGCTGGGATAAGAAATGGGGAAGTTTAAAGTTGGCCTACATCATGTAGGCCTCTTTCTTTTGATAGGTAGGTATTTAAAATGTGGAAGGTTGCATTTTCAATGATTGGACTCTTCTGCATACTCTTCTCGTCTGTTTGGTAGACTTTCTCTTCATTCACTAGATAATTTATAACGTTATCACTCTTCATTGTAGGTACCTTGCATGGGGTAGAGGGATTAAGAATTGAATACAACCCTTTATATTCTATGCCGGACCCTTTGCCGACGAACCCACTGGAGAACCACTATTCAGTACCACTACGTGTTAGGTGGAGCAAGCAAGTAAGCAACGAACAAGTTATTTTATGAGTTAAACATAATTCTATCAGTGTTATACGAAGTGTTTATTATGAAGGCAAAGCGTACATATTTATTTTTCAGTCTTATACTTTTCTTTAACTATGCTTTCCATCCACTTTTCTTAACCTCAAAGAAGCCAAATATTTCAAGTGTGCAGACAAAGTACATAGCCTGTACGTACAAGTAATTGGCATAAGCATGCATATTTTACATAAATTATTTTCATGTTTTCGTAAAAGAGTACCTCGGTATTTCTCAAGTCTCCATTTCATTTATCACATTTTTACTGTGTTGTCGAGCTCAAAATTTATGTTATATAATGTAATTACAAATGATAAATGAGCAAAAAAACTAGAGTGTCCTGATGTAATATCAGTCAAAACATATCTAGCGTTAAGAGCAGGAAACAAGATCTTGGAATTTGAACTACCGTACAAAGTTTCCCCAATAAAAGTGAATATTCTAAGGGTGTACTAAGAGGGTAATAAGGTGCAGCTGCCTTCTAACCTTCTGTACAGGGGTTGAAGTTCAGTTTCCGAGCGTCAGGTCTCGTTAATTTTTATACTGACAACAAGACCGTATTCAGCCCGATTTGTTTGCAGAAATTCTACTACTGTTGTATCTGAAACAATATAGGACCATGCCAATTTGGCGGATTTTACAACGAGGCGGCAACTAAGTATACATATATAATATATATCAATAGATAGATCTCAATGAGTATTACAAGAATATGAAAGAAAATTGTGGAAATATGCATGTTCCGGGGAGTAAACCACCACCACAATGCAGGCCTCAATCGTTTCGTCTGAAGTTGCATCTGGTGAGAATAACAGCAATAAAAAACCCACAGGATGTCTAAATACCGTACCAATTTGATCGATATACAGCCCAGGGGCTGCATATGAAACCACTGGAATAGATATTAAATCCTTGACGTTTGCATGAAGAACACAAGTCGACGGTAAGTCTAGTGTTGTGTCGAAGATCGTGAAATAGGCGCCAAAATCTCGAGATCAGGCAACAAGTGTTTTGATGCATGATGCTACCCCCGTCCAAGACAGCACATGTAGTCATAAAATAGAGTGTGTTAAACTTTTTCACTTTTAAGAGACGGGGGTCGCAACTGTTTTGGCGCACTTTTGTAAACTTGACGTTGACATGGACGATTGTGTTTTCTTATGTGTTTCTTGTCGATGGGTTTTTGGCAATTTTTAACAATAAACGATCGGCATCTTTGGAATCGCTGTAGTGTCTGACATAATGCTGATAATGCTTTGGATACCATGTGTAACTAAATGTCTGTACCACGATCTTCCAGTATAAACAGGTCATAATCGGTGTTACGATACGTTATGATGGTGGTTTACTCACCCAATTTACTCCCCGGAGCATGCATATTTCCACAATTTTTATTTCATATTCTTGTGGTACTCATTGAGATCTATCTATTGATATATATTATATATGTATACTTATAGGCCGCCTTGTCGTAAAATTCGCAGCCAATTTAATAAGTAAAAGTTCTGAATTTATATAAATTTTAAAAGTATACAATGTAATTTATAAGGCGATAATGATGTAATACTCAGGCAAAGCGTGAACACTTTTTAGGCTGGAACTACCGGTACCGTACCTAAGCTACGTGGTAGTGATGATATTTTTAATGCATTCCTTTCTAAAGCTGTAAAACATTTCCAGTCGTTGAGAGTTACCAAGGAGCTCGTGCTTTTGCAAGCCATTTTGTAAATGAAGAAAATGATAATTTCATTGCCGTTATGGGGGGCCCGTTACATGTCATGAAGCCGAGTTCAGGTGAGCCAACTTCAAGTGGACCTGAGGACAATGGTGTAGCCCGCTTGTGGGCCTAGGTGGACATGTGCTCCTCCCCACACCTACAGATGCCTCTATACAAATATTTGTAACAAAAAAAGACACTAGAAACTAAAAATGGCAAAAATAAGGCTGAGTGTCACTCACCCCCATCTCCCTAACAGTATTGGCTGTCTATGCCCTTGTTTGAGAAAGTCTTAGATAAGACAAAATGTTGTATTTAGTGCATCTTATTTTCTGGAGTTTCTCCTCTGAAACCAGTACCCAATTTTACTTATTTATTATTTCCTTTATTCGTCCTACATTTACGTAACTCTTTAGTCAGTGGGCCTTGAACTCATAAGGTTTTGGACAGAGTCAACGATTAAAGACTATGTAATGAGAGGTAATGAATTTTATCGTAACAAAGCGACACTGTAACCGTATTACATATTCCCAAACCTCTATATGCAGGTCGGCCTTCTGCTTCTCAACGACGATGGAACCCAGGCCATAACTGGCGCTAATTCAAGTCTCAGACTGTACGTGCAATGTATTGCTCTACAGAACAAACAGGCTACCCTGCAAAATCAAACATACACTGAGCCGTGGAATGGATCTTTCTGTATTTCTGACCATACATTTATGGAAGGATTTAAGAGGTAGGTTTTGGCTGCAATTCAATAAAATGTAGACACTAGATAGAAGATTTATGTTAAATTGAAGTCATTGTCTCAACCATAAACTTAGTTTGGTGTAGCATCATCAAAGAGAGTGTAGTCAATCAAACGTACAAGTAGACACATGCATCACCTATCCAGTATCAATTAAATTGTAGGATTTTGGAAGTCCTTTCTACATTAGCACCTCTTGAATGTGATTATGAGTTGTAGATTTAAGAGCCCTAGGTCTTAAGCCCTAGATAAAAAAAAAGGTTTAGCTCTCTTAATTGTGACAAAAGATACGTTAATTTCTTAGATTTGCTTGTTCAGGTTGTTCATACATCATGCTTGAAAGATGTTTGTGATAACTGAACGTATATATTTATGGTAATAATTCGTATATGAATTTAGCAAACGTTATAGCCCAGCGCCTTAGGCACCGAATACATACGTATCCAAATGCTTACTAGTAATAATTTGAAGCGCTAATAATAAAAATAACCACTCCGCAATTTTTAAGGAAGCCTTTCTATTGGTTGTCAAAGTAAAAAGTTTGAACTTTCTATTTCAAGTTTTTTCATCTAAAATGCATTGATGTTGTATTAGTATTGTTACTCATTAAGTAAAAGTCAGTGCTTGAGAAGGGTAAAAAATGGTGAGCGTTTATCGTAGCTTAACCCTCCACCTCCCCCACGCACACACCACATCCCCGGCCACCGTCCCGTCCTTATTACGATCCTATCATTCGCCACCTTTTCTTAAGAATTCAGGCTTTTTAATGAACCTCCCATGTCATTCGGGATGAAAGAATGAAAGCTTGTGACTGTGATACAGTTACTAAACAACGCAAATTGCCTCAAAAATATTATTGACGATGGCCTTATGACAAGTTCCTCGGTATGCCACTGAATGGAAGGACTGTTTAATATTTGAAAACTATGGAATCCCATGTCGTGATGTTATTTTTCAATTGGAATTGTCATGTAGGTGTGTTAGCTCTGTGTAAATCACTTGTGTATGAGATCATTCGTTGATCAACAGTTAAGAATCATTGTGTAGTTAGTACGAATGGGTTAATGAATAGATGATGTGACTGAAATTGTAAATTGTCTTGGATCCTTTATTTGCGTGCTCCCTCACGCACGACATCCAGGTCGAAAATAATTCACCAAAAAGGAATAACAATAAAGACTAGCTAAAACGTTCAAGTCTCTAAGTGTGAGTCACATGATATAATAAATAAAACCAATAATCTCTATCATCGACATAGTTTGATTAGGAGCACTTTTGAGAGGGTTCACTGAAATGGAAGTGGCTAATGTTAAAAGCAGTACGGTGTGTAAGCTAGACAAAATTCAAAAGAAACCTGGAGAAGAAGAGTGTTCTTTCAGTGGCACTTGTTACTCTTTTAAGTGTTTATAAACATGTTTTCATCGACAAACATGCCCTTTACTATGGATGATATCTCCAGAGAAGACATTGGATAAATAACTGCATAGGTTTTGCAAGCTGCGTTAACCCAGAAATACGCAGAGATAATGTTGTGAGTGTCCGACAGAAAAGTGTATGCCCTCTCAAACGTATCTGCGCAATTTTCATCTTCCCTTCATCTTTTGAAATGTAGTGATAACTCTACCTGTTAAAAGTGGAAATCATACTCCTTTGTCGCATTTCTTCTCCAACGAATTACTTCCTTAACTATTCAAAAACACTAAGCCCCCTTGATCCTGGTTCTGGGCTGCAGAAACTATTTTGTATTCCTGTCGATCTGTTGACCAGTATACTTTTCTCAGGTACTTCTAGCAAGGATTGTTTGATTCAGTTAAGGTGAGGTCGGTAAGCAGAAAACTGATGGTTTAAAACTTCGGACGAAGGCAGACTAAACTTTTACTTTAACAGTATATGGAAAGAAGGAAGACGTAATAGGTATGTCGCAATAACTTACAATAGTTTCCATAACATTTCCATGAGGATAGGGAGATATCATCTTTGACAGCTTCTTAAGGTCTACTTTCCACTCAATCCAAATAATTGTATGGTCACGACAAACCGCAAAGATTGCTATCCGTGACTCGCTCCATCTTTTTCAACTTCTACGTCTTCAATGTTGCCTTCCCTTCGAAAGCTATATGTCTACATCAATGCAACAGTACCAAATGCAAACTAACGAGAATACACTCATCCAGGCTCTTCTTTGTCACAAACAAGGACTTCGTTGGAAATTTTCAACTTTATAACGAATTACCAAAGGCCAGTTTCAAGTATCCATTAAGCAAGCCAATATTTTCACATTGCAATTTTAGATCTTTCACAAATTAAGTAAATTAAGTGTCATCCCAGGAAAGAATTGCTGCAGAACGTAAGTCTGACTTAAACACTGTTGTAGAGTGGGATAGAAGGTGGCAAGTGACTTTCAATGCTAGAAACACTCAGCTGATTTCTTTTGACAGATCTCAGGACCCTTTAAAGGTGCCTCTTAGCACGGGTAGTCTTGTTCTTGAGCTGTCATCGTTGAAGCTCCTTGCCATTTCTCTTACTTCAAGGCTAGAATGGAGGCCTTACTTGACTAACCTAGCCAACTCTGTCTCAAGGAAGGTTGAGGATATTTTGCGATCTATGATCTGTCTGTAGCCTGACATTGTGTTGCATCATCAGAAGGTAATGATCAGACCTTGCGTGGAGTATCATTGTCATCTTTGGACTAGTGCACCAAAAAGCTATCTCAACAGATTTGACCAGCCCCAAAAAACGAATTTCTGGTGCGGTTGGCCCTGAACTGGCCTGCACACTTCAACCTTTGTCTCACCGTAACGATGTTGCATCTTTAAGTCTTTTCTACAGGTACTACTTTGGTAAGTGTTGGCTAAGTCGGCTCCTCTTCCCCTCGTCAGGTGAAGGTTCACTCAGTGTACTGAATCTCTGCATGACTTTGCTGTATATATTCCCAAAACAAACAGAAATTTCTATGCTGACTGTTTCTTCCCTAAGACTGTCAAGATCTGGAACTCTCTGTCTTCAGGCTGCTTTCCTCTTACTTATGATCTTGACACTTTTAAATCTCATGTAAATCGCCATCTTCTTGGAAATATTTAATTTTTTTTGTCTTTTATTACATCTGTTTTTCTATTTACTTTTCCTTTCTACTTCTTTCAAAGCAACTCAATACCTTGAAGTGGCAACCCTGCTTTGTATTGAGTGAAGGATTTACTACAAAAACGCTGTTGTAACTGTTGTCCACGTCCTTCTCGTATCTTCTACTGACACATACGTTTTCACACCTTTTGTAAAATTTCATATCAATATATCTTTTCTTATTAGCAATCATGGTCCTAAGTTCTAAGGAAAAAGCATCAACCGTAAAGCATGCAAATCTGAAAAACTCATATGCGTTGGTACCCTTGATACTCCATGTCATAGATCACTATCAATGTTAAAAAGAAATAAGTGAAATGCACATAACAAATGCCACAATCTCTATTTACTCTAGATTTGAAAACTGGGTGCCACACAAGCCAACTTGCTCTTTCCTGCCAGATAACTACATCCTTAGTTTGAACAACTTCTATAAAGGAGAAGCTTACATAAGGAACATATACTTTGGGCTTAATGACTTTAACAACGAAAGCCGGTTTTTGCGATTTTACGTGACGACTGCAGACGGTGTAATGGTGCATTTGGACAGTCCTTCCTTTCTGATACATGGTAGGTAATAATACAGCATTAATTTTTACATACTACACTTATTTCTAGGGGGAAATGATATGCATGTGTTTATTGGGAAATGGTAACTGAGTCTGTGTCCCTACGAAGTGTTCCTACAACATTATTATTTAAAATGCAATATCTTATAGTCTTCTTTTATCGTTGCGGAGATTTTATCATTTTGCTGCTACTTTGACATCCCTGGTGTGTGGTGCTCCTTAGTTAGAATGGTAAGGAAGACCGGATGCGTTACTCTTCCTTTATTTGCAGTTTCAAACAGGCTTTAATAAGCTGCAAGTAGTTTATGTTCATATTGTTAGTCCTATTATTAGTATCATCATCTTCGTCTTTCGTGTGAAATCAACTGTTTACATTTTAGCAGAATCAGTTATAGGACACGTGGCCTTGTCACTCTGTATAAACACACGTATAAACATTATGTTTAGGAGTTTGTGTCTCTCGACAATAACATAGATAATTATCTGTTAGATCCCAACAAATCATGTCAGTAGCAAAAGGTCCAGAACCAGATTTCAGATCTCTTCAGCTGCATCCAGTTTTTGCGAGGAGTGTTGTGACCTGTTCCGATGAGAAATGCATGATATTGACCTATTGTTTCTGGTTACATGTGGCAAGTTATTATAATCTGTCCTCCCCTTTTCAAAACATCTGGCTTTCTAGTTTAGTTACTGCACCACTAAAATGTAGAAGCCTTAGATTGCCTTTCTGAATTTTTAATTTTTAAGTACCCAATCATTATTAAATCTTCACCATTGAATACCACATGTTGAACTACGAATTCATTGTGGAACCTCCCTTGAGCGGCTTTGAGTTAAGGAACACCAGTTTATTATCTCACTCGTGACAGTGCATTGAGATCCTGCTTATATATTAATGAGAGGGTTGTAAGATTGTAAAATTATACCAAATATTTCAAATTGTAATTTACTACACTACAATACACTACAGAGGCTTATAGCTGACTTTAAAGTCATAAAGCAAATTATATATTTTAAGTTTGAAGGGATATTAAAGAAAAGTGAAAATATCACCAAAAGGATTCGAACTCAGAATCTTCGCATTCGCGTCGTGCTGCTCTACTAACTGAGCTATGGTGGCACGGTGATAACGTAATCCACTTCTCTCTAGTCACCACATTAATTGCTGAAACTCCACCGGTGAACATCACATCCAGCTCTACGCAATTTTGGAGACTAGCCTCTGTGACTAGATTATAGAAAGACTGCTACCCGGCTCATAATGCCGTCCACAGCCCATTGAAAGTAGAAAGTTTTTCTATAACGAGATCTTATAATTGACAAAGTTCTTTCTTTCTCTAACAGGAAATTCATCAACCGCCGAGAAGTTGGAATTTGCAGATCCACCTCCGACTACTTGTGTGGCTAATAATCCCATCTCGTTCAAATTGAAAGTCAAGAGCGCTCCTTTAGATGGAAACGGTGGTGGAAGAGTAGATGTTACATCTGGTTTGTTTTCTCGAGTTGGAGTTATGATGTCTGTATCGACAATTCATAAATGGTTTACAGCAGCACCTGGATACATGCTTCATTCGTCGAATGTCATTCTTGGAGGACCAGATGTTTACTCTTCTCAACTGGACAAGGACAAGAAAATCTTTAAATACACAAACAATGGAGTGGTAGGTTGTTTTCAGTCTGTACATGATACTACAATTCACGCTCTGAAGTAGGCCTAATACTTCCCAATGGTTTTTAATATTTTAACACCTCAAGTTTTCAGTAAAGGGGGCTCTTTAAAAGAGATAAATGGACGTGCAGCTAATTCACAAAGGAACTGTAATAGCCTCAGGCTGTTTAGAAATCAAATAAAGATAGTAAATGCAAAAGATAATAAAAGAAAAGATTGAAGAGGACTTACTATCAATGTACCAAGTAGCAAGAAACGTGACAAAATGTCAATATGAATTTATACCAGATTTGTAAAATAGCAGTTTTAGTCTAGAGCAAGGAAAAATTCAAATTTTCTGTCTTTCTTTACAAAAGAAAGTAGTGCTATTTCGAAGAAAGGAGTTACTAATACAAATACTGCAAACTTAAATTTTAGTTATTGCAATGAATGTAAGGTAATTACTCAAGTATCCAAATAGTAAGTGATGGGAAACGATCTCTCACATAGACTATGGCAATTGTTCATTGATTACCATAAGGTTCTGATGTGCTGTAAAATAAAAAGTAAGAAAACATGAACATGAAAAGAACAAAAGTGTCGCACGCGTGAAAACGTTACGGAGAACGCCTCGGATGTAGGAGAAAGCAACCATTTCTTTACGCAAGCAAAGGTGACTGCATGACAAAGCTGTGTTATGCCAATTACAAAACTAGGTGGCTGAGTAATAACATCTCCTGTAGGAAAGTTACGATCTACAAAAAGTTCCATTTGTTGTTTTTTTTCATAGTAAAAAGATCGTTCATACATTAATGTGTGGCTGAAAATACGCTAGTGGAAGGTTTTTACGAAATTTTTCTCTTATTTTGTCTTGCATCGTAAGATTATTCTTAACCTTGAAAAGTAAAAATGATGTCTCTAAGTATTTGTTTGTACTAAATAATCTTGAGGCGTCTGTAAAACAACATTTTTCGCTACAGCACAGGACAACCAATAGTTCGTACAAACAAAATAAAGGCTTAATGTCGTCAGGTTGCACAAAAGTAGTCGACAAAAGCCGTTGTCAAAGACCCATTTTCATGCATATCATAAAATTTGATTTTCGACTGGTCAGCGACTGAAATCTTTCCGTGAAATAATTAAAGCCTACTAAATCATGTTCTCTTCTACAGGTTCAAATCGACGGCGTTCAAATAGAAGACATTCATCAAAGCGTTATGCTGAATTTTACCCAGATGAGATACGGCTTCCCTCATAGACGATTCCCGGAAATGGAATATTATGATACACCTGATCAACTGATCTCGAACCAATGGGTTAGTTATGGGTTTTTTGAAAGAGAAAATCGCTTGTATAATGGTGATAATTCATTGACAACATTTCAGCTGAATCCTAATCCACCTTCTATCTTTCGGGCTATTACAGTTCATAACATAACTGTCACTGGTAAGTAGATATCTAATTTCTAAATTTTTGAAAGTGAATTCTGAAAAGCCACAAGTGTTTCCTCAACACAGAAAATTCTTATTACTGGCATTGTAAATCTTAAATTTTCGAGTAATATTTGAAAGTTGAACCTGCAAATTATAGAATAATTTACCCCCCATCAACGCTAAAATTTGTTTAAAATGCTCACTGCATGTTCTTAATAAACATGGGTGTAACCACGGGAAGGCATATGAGCAGGTTGCCCATCCCATAAATTTAACTTTCTTATCTTCATCTATTTTAGTCTTTAAGTGAAAATATGTTTGCTATGTTTTTAGTTGACCTCCCAACCATACATACCATGTCTTTCCGGGGGTTACGCCACTAAAAAAATTCTTTGACGTGTAATGCTGGTTGCATCTCGTGGAGGGAGGAAAGGGAAGGGGTATATGTATACATGTCTGCTGTGAAATTTTGAAGATTTACAATTTTCAAAATGTCACAATCAGTTTAAACGTAAGGAAACTGTGCCAATAAAACTGTCGGAAACTGGCGTCTTGGTTTGGTACAGTTTTTATCTTGATGTTCTTAAGACTGGCGGGGAGAAAGCCTCAATTTCTCGTAATTTACACGTTAATCGAATCAATAGTTGAAACTTTGAGAACTAAGCTCCAGTCGTATTATTAAGGCAATCAATAAACATTTCATAACAATTTTTATCTCTCCGGTAAATCCCTGCCTCTTTCTAGCATGGTAGGTTTTTTTACTTTTCCAGCTCAAACACCTGGTACTTTCAGAATTGTTCCTGTGCATAATATGAAATCGAAGATATCAGCCAACTTTCCCATCGAAGATCCACTCTACGTCGAATTGCTTGATGACCAGGGATACAGAGTTACTTCCGGTCCAGACTCCTCACTGGTAAATACAGCTTCTTAAAATTTTAGGTCATATGTCTCAACTTCGGTCGTACGTCTTTTTCTACACTTCAATGGAGTTGCTAGGGAATGCATACTTAGACGCAGGCAGGCCCAGAGGATACCGTGATTAAAGTACTTTTAAACGTAGACACGCGTAAGTGCCTTTAGGTATGCAATCGACAGCTCTCCTATCAAATACATATGTCAAACTCTTGCAATATCAATCATTCTAGCTGAACTCCGGCATGTTTTCAAAACATAAAATATACTAATATTACCAATATTTTACTAAAATGTAACATTTCAACTGAAAAGAAAATAACTACGATATCAATAGTTTTTGCATAAGACAAAACAAAGACAAATACTGGGAACTCCAAGTCTGCAAACTTCGGAGATGGTAGAAAGACATGAACTTCAACATTGGTATGCATGGTGGATTAGTAGACTTACAGCTTTAAAGCCTGTACATGGTCTTATTAAGAGACAATATCACAGCCTTGAAATGCAATCTTTAAACCAGTAGATAAGTAAAAGAAAGATTTGATTCAAACAGGTATTCGTAGATGACATCGCTTCCTATTGTCTTAAGATGTTGAGACTGGACAGGTAAAGATGGGGAGGGCAAACTCCAGAAAGGATCTTCTCAAGAGCAAAACGCTAGATAGACAATCATTATTATCTTATTTTGTTAGGGTATATTGTACGGTAATGTAGACGTGTGCTCTTGATGACTGAGCTCTTTTATCAGTTTTGTCTGAGTTCATTGAGCAGTTTTTTCCTAATTGCATTCCTCAGTATTTTGCTTGTAAGTTAAGAATACTCTTAATTCTCTCTTTCACAGGACGTAAGTGTCACAGTTTCTCCTGCTGGAACATGCTTGTCTGTTGACAGTGGATTCAAGTTGCTTCGAGGCATTGGGAGATTCAGTGGCTCTATCTGTGAAGTTAAAAGTGGCCTTAAGATCTTGAAACAAAACAAGAAAAACTGAGAAACAAAAATGATTTAGTTCTGTATTTGTGCTTCGCTATGTTTGTATCCAGCTATTAAAAAAAAAACTTATACGATTTTAAAACTAAGATAAAATAACCCAATTTTGTTGGGTGTTATTTTTCTTTTAATTTTCAAACCGAAAAGGATCCCAAGTGAAGAACCTGTGTCTAGGATCATACCAAACGTTCTTTGAATACAATGTATCTCTGGATTGACGACTGAAGACCATAAATATTTTCTCGAACTATTTGACAATCTGCGAACCTATACTCAAATAGGGTTTTCAGTACCTTCTCCAGTATTGAACCACCACCAATACAGCATTTCATCCATACTTGTAATCGAACAAGCTAGCAAGTGACCAATAGTAGAAATGATGCTGGTCCTCAATATATTTTCAACTGGATGAGCGCTATTGTGCCATATTAAACTTAATGCTGAATGATGTGGCGTATACCCACAGTTATTCCATTTTACATAGGCTTAATATTGAATCTGCCATAGAATCCTTCAATCAAGACTCCAG
>JAAAKL020001200.1:960-28253 GCA_010016065.2 Carybdea cf. marsupialis auct. non (Linnaeus, 1758)
GGGGGGGCAATGTAAAAATTGTGATGTAAAAGTCTATATACCAAGTCATGTACAGTTTCTGCATGCAGGGGGGAGTATTGTTTTGAGGAGGGCTCCCCTCCCCCTGTCTACAGGCCTTACTTAAGCGCTGCTTATGAAAGAAAGGGCTTTAAAAGGACCATGGCTGACTAAATATTTGGTGAGTTTTTTATGTCAGTTTAACATGAAAGCATGATGAACAGGCCAAACAGTCTCTCCGTTAGTTTATTTTAGCAGATGGTTTAAAAGGTATTTTGTGAACTCTTTCGCTGTGTAGGTATGCATAACTGAGCCCAAACAGGTGAAGTAAATTGATAAGAATCAAATCATAGAGGGCACAAACTACGAGAACAAATCATTAGTAGGGAGAAAGTTCTTTCTCTAGGATGTCACATTGTAACTATGGGAGTCGGGCTCGAATTATTAATCTAGGTATTATAAGCTCTGGTTTGTTGTTTTATGCATTACCAGTTTAAACTTTCGTTTATTTAGACATCAGCTACAGTGGATCGTAGCGTTTTCACGAGCTCCTCTTTACTTGCGTTCCAGAAAGCCACACTTTAACTTGCGCGTAGACTATAGGAGTGAGCATACTATGCTTCCTTACTACCTATATACAAAATTGATCACGTTTCATTCAGTGTTTGTGTACAAAAAATGCATTTTCTTATTTGCTTGTGTATGTAGGTGCGTGCTGTGTCAGCAAGGGCTCTTGGTGCTATGGTCAAGGGAATGGGCGAAGAAGGGTTTAATGACTTGTTGCCATGGTTGCTAGAGACCCTAACGTCAGAAAATAGCAGCGTAGACAGATCCGGAGCTGCACAAGGTTTGTTTGTAATTCATCTTTTACACTGATTTTCGTGTCTTTGTATATACATAGTTAAGAAAATGAAGTCAGAGGTATAACTATTTCTGACAGCGGCTTGCCCATTTATGCGTTGCTGCCTGCCAGATTACTCATTCCATATACCTTGCGGAAAGGAGGTTCTTACATAGTGGTAGTCATTGACAGACAAGCTTTACAAACTGTTTTCAAGAAGAGAGAATTTGAAATCTCTAGACTTCGTACACTCGAAAACAATTCGTTTTATTGTAAGAAGTTTTAACTAGGTTAACCGTCTCACTGCAAGTGCCATGGAGACGAAGGACGTCAGTAATATGGGGGATGATGAGTGGATTGTACCTTGTCGAATGAACAATATATTCTGTTTAGGCAAAATATTCGTATTTTATTTCTTGCTTTATTGCATGGGTTGATGCCGTTGCTTTTCAAATGATAGCAAGTCAATTCAACCCCTTTATTATGCTGTTATAAGCACGAATATGTAAATTGCTATCAATACCATCGCAACAGAGAAGTTGCTGCTTCAAATGGTAAAACACGTTGTAAGGTGATTGTTGATAGCTAGGCATTTTTATGACAATAAACTCATGCAATCAAGCAAGAGATAGAAAGGTAGCAATTTTCCTCAAGACAGAATACTGTTCTGTACCACCCAATGATCCGTCCACTCATTAAAGATCAAAGAAAGAAGACACAAGTTGTAAGTACGGCAGTTATTTCCCTCTTTTGATTGCACAACCCAGACTATAGTGAATTTCTTCAGTAAAAATAGTGAGACAAGAACAAGCCCCATTTTGGCATAAGGTAGTACATCCAGAAGGTCTCAGTAACACCTTGATTTAAACATGTACTTGTTTATTTATCTACTGACGTTTGGTTGACGATTCATTTGTTTGTGACTAAAGCATGGTATGGATGAGGCTTGTGAACGAGTGTGGCGACATTATTGTCACGTCTTTCAGTGCGTTTAGCTAATAGTTTCGTAAATTTTCCGCCAATTTATATGATTGCCATCTTTGTCAAGGAGCGTCACAAAGTAGATTTAGAAGTAGTAATGATTCTTTTGCGCCAAGTGTGACAAGTTCTTAATCAGAAATAGAGCTTATCTGCAGCTGTCGATCGTTGCATAGTTAACGGACTAGGATAGCTGAATGTTGAAAAAGTTGTTTTGCGGAAACATGGTCCGTTGTACGTGACGTGGAACAAAACACAGAAACACGGGACATCTTGTAACCGTAGTGGGATCAGAGACTTAGTAGCATCAGGGTGTCTATCGCGGAAAGCTTTCTTTGTATTACTTTGTTGTAAACACATGTCTATAAGAATCTTCTGATGAAAATTGCACCCTTTACTCGAAAAATAGGATCACCTGGTCGCCCATTTTATACTGTGTCAATGTGTCTGATAAACTATGTTTAAAATATATGCGTAGTTCAACGGGAACAAGCCTTCAACTCTTTCCCTGATGAGTTCTAGTGTCACGTTATACATAAAACACCGCCTGCACCACGTTTTAAGCAAATTTTGATTAAACATAAGTTATTTTAAATATATGTTACTAGCTACTTCATAGCAAGGCTGATTACATAGTTTTAAGATTTTGCAAAGAGAAAATAATTTTTATTTAATAAGCCATGCGAATGTATACTGACGAGCTAAATTTTATGTTATTTTATATTATGTTATGAAATGTTATGTTACGTTATGTTATGTTAAGTTATGATATACTAGTCATGTTATGTTAAGTTATGATATACCGTGTCAAGTTTTATACTGTATTATGTTATGCTGTTGTGTTGTTGTTATGTTATGATATGCTGTTACATTGTGTCGATGTTATTTTGTGATATGCTGTTACGTTATGCTATGTTTATTCTGTACTATGTTATGCAGTTATGTTGTGTTGATGTTATGTTGTGATATGCTGTTACATTATGCTATGTTTTATTCCGTGTTATGTTATGTAGTTACGTTGTATTGATGTTATGATATGATATGCTGTTACGTTATGCTATGTTTTATTCTGTATTATGTTTTATTGTTGCGTTGTGTTGATGTGATGTTATCATATTCTATTATATTCTGCTACTATATGTATTTAAAAAGGAATTAGCACCAATGATAATCTTTCTTAAATTTTGAATTTTTGCAATCATTTTAGTTTTCTGAGGGAAAAAGTAGGGGATCCGCCAAAGGAAAACTTTACCGAAAGCGTGAGAAAGAGGTGACGATCTAAAAATCTATTTAAGCTTAGCATGGAATGGACATCTAAGTTCTTTACGTAACTTGACCGATTTTGAGGCCCTCTGCTCCAATCTAAATACTAAAGGTATAGTTGTGTAGTGAAATTTTGATGTTGCGTCATGGAGACAGCTAAAAATGTACCTGACCCTTTTAATTGTTTCAATGATGCAGTTGCAGGTATAGCATAATTCAACTAACGTTGTACCTGGAATTTATTTATCTAATGCTATCAAATAGTAGCTTATGTCGAGATAGAAACAGGGAGATTCATAGTTGTTTTGTAGACCTGTGAAGCAGATCGTCGAGCTCCGAGATGAGAAATGGTGTATCGGAACGTTAGGAAGGAGAGTGTGGCGGAAAGATGATGCGAAAGATGATACGATTTGTAAAGATGATAGATATGTGAAAGAAGTCATTTGCAAGGACCATGTAAGGGAAAAGATAAGGCTCAAAATGCCCCTTTCTAGAATGATTTTTTTTGAGATCCTGGATCTTTAAGACTTGGGGTGGGTGTGGTAGACGAGTGGCTAATGCTGATAACTCAGTGACCATTTGTTACTTAATTGTGAAAATGTGCAGTTTCCTTTATTGGTCTATAAGCTAAAGAAAAGTAAGACTATTAGTAAGGTTGTTTTGTAATCTGAGCGATGACGTCACAATACAGCCGTAGGTTTGCAAGGACCTAAACACCATTTGAGAATCCATTTTGGGAATACCGTTGAATATCATAGCATGAAATGTATGCTTATTTGTTACGTTTTTCAAGCTAATAAGCGTAGAACTGGCTGCAAAGAGCATTTTACTTTGTTTACTCTGTTTGCGACATTTTGTATTGTAGATGGGTAACTTTACCTAGTTGGTATTTATGACGTCATCGTCAGCAACGTTAACAACTTTTTTGAAGCTCATGAGTAAGTTTGAGCAAACGTCATAATGTTTCAAATGAATTTGATTAGTCGAATATGAGATACCAGGAAAGATGTAGTCTCCTGACCCTACTAGTAATTCACGTGAAGGGGAGCATTGAAAAACAATGGAAGGGGAAATCAGATAGAGGAACTCGTCGAGTAGGCGTATGGTAAACCTATGGATTGAAGGAGACGAAGCAACGTAAAGATATTAATGGAGAACTAAAGCTCGAGAAAGTTGGTCCATGCTCATAAACAGAAAACGAGACGAAGGTTTTTTAGAAAGTATTGGTAGAGAGTAAGAAATATGCAAACATTTTCAGATGAGACTGTTGTTCGAGCTTGAGCTCAATGGAACTTCAGTTAATAATGCTGCACTTTTAAACCATTCCTTTTGGCAAAACTGTATGGGTCATGAGCTGTGTGACACAGAGTCAATTTAAGAAATTGGCCACATTGCTAGCACATTGTTTAGGCTTCTCTCATGTTTGAAGGTGATTGTGTTGGTCACAAATATTCTTTTAGGGGAACAAAGCATAAAGGAAATATAAAACTATGAGATTTGCTGTATGTGGTCGGTAAAATCTCCCAGATTGTAAGTAGAAAACTATTTGACAGCTGCCTTATTCAATATTGGGGGTAAGCAGATCACTACCCATACGTTTGTTACCTTTCACAATAAATCGTGGTACCCTTTTCTTGACGTATTTTGTTCACATTTTAGGCAATTTGACATCTACTTGCCACTATCCTTGGCATTGAAGTTGATAAATTTGAAAAACACCTTGATATAGCAGATATGGTAAATTTCTCCATATTGATCGTATAACAGGCTTTGAGAACTTTTCTTTTGTAAGCCGAGCGATCGGTTGTTGCAGGTGTCGGCAAAATAGGGTGCACCACATCAAGCCATATTGTCCTACTTATCAGACGTAGCTACTGCTTCCGTCAGATAATGATGTCTACATCTCTGATTTTAACGTTGGAAGGCTTTAAGATGTTTCGCTATTAGGTGGCGAAATCTTTTGATGAAGTACTAACATTAATGGTGTCGTGACAAAAGTATGTCCGCCGAAGCTTGAACATCTGCGAATATTCTTGTTAACTCGTTACCCCTCAACCTTAGCTATCTGCTACTATTAAATCCGACATTATGTATTTCCGCATCGGTATCTGTACATCAAGTCATTAGTCCCGACAGTCAGAGAATCGGCTATGATTTCCTTATTTCTTTATATTACTGAAGGTTTCTGTGGGATGACAATTGGTAGCATGTCAGTTTTAGTAACATGTATACACAACGTACAGTAGCAAAAGGAGCCAGCGTCTCTGGAGAAGGAGACATGCGTTTTAAGCTTCAAATCAGTCACGGTGCCTTTTAAATCCCGTTTTTTAAGATTACAATGAAGTGGAAGACTGACATCTGCCATATGACTAGCGATCTAGCCACAAAGTAATTTTGAGGCATTCAATTTATCAATGTTATAAAAGGTAAAGCGGTTATGTCAATTATTATTAGACATCAAAATCCCCAAGCAATCACTTCATGTAGACACGATAGAGGCTGCAGCTGTCGCCGGGCACTCTTATTATGGCAGCTATTTAGAATAATACTAAGTTTGATTGTTTGAAAGTACTTTTTGAGATATCACAGTATTAGTACAAGGAGATCGAATTTTTGTATGAAGTCGTCATGCTCCAGTCGACACACAATAACGTCTTCGTTGGACTGGATAATAAGGGGAAACGATAGATTTAAAATGGTTGAATTAATCAAGATAGTCACTTCGAATCTTAATGTATTTCGCTTCTAATGACTATAAACGTATCATATGGTCACAAAAGCTTGACAAAAACTTAGTGTACAAATTTGCATCCGTGACTGAAAATGACCTTTTATGAATATGATAACGTACTTTCATTAATACAAACGGTTAACATGCTACACTGCAAGGAATCACTAGTAAATGAGGGAACACCTATTTTAAGACAAGCTTTCAAAGATGGCAAAAGCGTGAATTTTAATAAGAGCAGCATATTGTAGTTTGTTAGTTAGTTAATTATGAGGAGAGCCTTATTAATTTTAATACGGCCTTTGATAGATTGATGATAGTACTAGAATTGGTCAAAAAAGTCTCTTGATATATGTATAAAATTTAAAATGCTTAAGTAAAACGGCCTTTTGTACTGTTATCGAAAATTGCAATAATGTCTCAGATAATTGGGAAAACTGGTATCGCTATGTATCTCAATATACGCAGTTTTTCGTATGAATTCGGCTTTAAAATGTTGTTAATTAAGAAGGGATGAAACAAATTGTGTTAAACGAAATGTAAAACAAAACAGACTGGGCAGAAGCGGAAAGCGAGTATTAACACATTAAAACTAGGCTTTCCACACGGAGAACTTCCCCAAATTTGTTTTTCAGTAGAATGTACATATGATTGACGTCTCCGTTGCAAGCATCTCGTGTCTTTACCCGTAATCGAAACGAACGTCTTTACATCCCGAAGGTAAATGGACAGACAGGAAATCAACACGTTACAACACCTCTATTCTAATTTCTACTGATTAGCTATCTACAGTCTTCAGAAAAATTCAAGTATGCCAAGACGCGGAGGCAAGTTTCTGTAGCTCTTCACAGGAGTTAGGGATAAAACACTAATTAATTTCATAAAATATAAAAATATGAAGTTGTATTTTACCCGCAAGTAATTATTGGAAAAGGTGGGTTTCGAGCAGTTTGTGATTGTTAACCAGGCACTTGTTTTAATAAGTAACCGAGCCCGTATGCCAGTTGGTCCATCTCAACTTCGGAGTCACCGTGGTTACGTGCTAAAATATCCTACCCTCTAATTCATCTGCAATAACGCTAGAATTCCCAATGTGTTATTCATCTGGGTTCAATGCCATTGCATCATTTCTATATGATGTTACGAATTTTATTTCAAGTGACGCTAATGTGATTTTGTTTATTGGGTAGAAAGGTCGAATAGGGCTGTATTTAATCGCGTTAACAACATACATCATGGAATTGGTATGCGGACGCCTCAGATGGCCTTGTTATTGGAGGCTGACCGGTCAATAATTCAAGTGATTGTTAGTATAAAAATGGGACATTTGTGCAAAACGGGACACTTGACTGAATGCAAGAAAAGAACGGTTATGGTGTCTGTCTAGAACTTGAGCTCAGAAAGTAACTGAAATAGAATAAAACTGCGGTATGAAGGCCCCCTCACACGGTTTTGATAACATTGCGTACCAATTCGATTTGCAATTATTACAACCCGCGTTTGAAAGTTTCTATGCGTTTTTTAAAAAAATCTATATCTTTCCACCGTGGGTTACCACGATAATCGTCATTATTCGATTTTGCAACAGCTTTCCGAGAAAGATAAGTTCGGAACTAAAATGGGTAGCTTGAAATGAGCCATTTCAGTCCAAAGTGTATCGGATACGTTTGGAAATCGGATATTTATATGGAAACTTTTGTGTGGCATTTCAGTCGTGTAAGCTAACAAGACCTGTACTCTACTGATGTGGCTTGCAAGTCGAACTCTGCGTGACTGATAAATGGACTGTACTATTTGAGTTGTCTGTATTCCGGATCCTGTTTTCGGTCCAAAGTATGGTAACCCTACTTTCAAATCATTTAAAAGCAGGAAGATGGAAAATTAGGCCAAACTAACTGTGAGCAGCAACCAACGTTACTTTTAGTTATACAGTTACTCAACAGGGAAAAGCGAGTAGAGCATTTTACACAGCTATTAAAAAGTTTATTTATCACTCATCCATGCATACAGTTTTATGTCATGTGTTCCAGAACTGAATAGTGCTACTGACATAAAACACTAGAGTCGTTGACTAGTTACTATTAAACTTGGCTCACATTTGATTTTCAGGCTCATTTTGATTCAGTCACAGGAAAGCCTCTTTCGGCGCAACCTCGTTCTGGGACTATGTGTGCTTAATGACAGTTGCTATTGAAGTCCAATCAGGCAATAAGCACATTCGCGGTGCGATTGTTAGTTAGGTAGACGTAGAAAGATTCCTTTTGGAATGTATCGTATCATAATCGCATAAATAACATAAAAAGAATAGGGAGAGCTCACTAATGATCTTGAATCGGTTTTACTAAACAAATTTATTTATATTCAATGGAAATTTATAAACTATTTTAAGATTGAGAATAATGTTGAGAAGACGGTGAGTTCACAGCAGAAGGGGTGTTCCTCGTAAACATTTCGCAAGTTCCATGGAAATCACTGGAAAAAAAATTGAAAAATGATGCATGATCTTTAGCTCTGGTATGGGACGGCCATTTTATTGGATGTTACAAGTTGTTTTTAATTTTAGAACATGAAAAATGATATAGTGTGTAATATGTTGTTTGGTGGTAATATCCCCGATTGGTCAATATTTGTTCAAAAAGGTGGGAAATTTATTTTGCAGTATAGTTGTTGTTGAGATATTTCTTTAGTATCTTTTTCATAGCATCACTTCAGATTCCCTCTTCTCTATAATACTTTGCATCTTCAATGGGTTTGGACAAATTGATGGATGGAGTGCTTTCCCTCCATTGTCAAGTTGCATGGCGTAGAGAGGGACTGGTCTCCCTAGTGACAAGTGGATGTATGTAACCATCGATGAAAGATTGAGAAATAATATAATGCCAAGACATATGGAGCATGTTACTATCGAGATTTCCCGCTCACAGCAAACGCCGCGAACGCATTATTCTCGAGTTCAAGTGTCATTGCTTACATTATTTCCATTTCTCTGGTATCTTTTAATTTTAAGACTTCACACTTGAAATCCTCTCATCTTAAAATATTTCATTTTTGCTATTCCCTGTATAAGGGAAACTTTCAAGAAAATGATGCCAATGTATCTGTAGTCCCCCCCCCCCCTCCCCTCGCGCCTATGTCCGGTGGACAAGCCATGTTTATCAGCGTTGTTTGATAGATCGATTTCATTCGAGCGTATGATGCACACCAGCTTGTAAGATGACTGATTTAGGAAGACGAACGCTAACGCATTTTGCAATTTGCAATAGCACAGTTTTCTTTAATTTTTCTAGATTTACTAGTTCAATAAACGCCACCCTTCTCTTCAAAATATCCCGTCACAAAAGTCCTAGTCAATTCTTTTAACTCATGCGCTTTCTTTGTTTGTTCCTTCTGTTGTTCTGATGCCCCTTCGCTTTTCTTAGTCTTCTCCTCCTGAAGCCTCTACACTTTCGTCTCCCCCTAAATCCTTTTAGGGTTTTTGTCTTCTTTTTCTCTTCTTTTGTCCTTTGTTTATCCTATCATTTTTCATCACCACTTTTTTTTTGGTTGTATTTTTGTTTCTAATGATAGTAGGACTATTTATATTATTGCTCTTCCTCAATATCTCCTGCTGTATGGTTCTTTCTTTTCTGTATGCTTCTTGCTCCTATTGGGCCATCAATTTTGAAATATATATTAAATCTTGATTTTTAAGCAGTACGCAAGTTAAACTTTTACCCGTACTATTTTTCAATATTCTGTACAGCTGCTCTGTTCTGATTGTGATCGATACCTTCAGGTAGCCTTACTTTGGAGTGCGTGACTAAATGATTATCTGACCTTCATTTTCTCACTTTATCAAGGATTGTCGGAAGTACTTCATGGTCTTGGTATGGATCGCCTTGATAAACTGATGCCAGATGTCATAGCAACAACTTCAAAAGCTGACCTGGCACCCCACGTTCGGGAAGGTTACTTGATGCTGTACATATACCTCCCAGCAACATTTGGGGAAGCGTTCGTCAAGTACATTGGTCCAATTATACCGTCAATTCTGAAGGTAATGACTCTATATAGTTTGTTTATAATAAACTAACGGCTATGCAAATAAGTTGAGATGTGTATATTACGCCAAGGGCAAGCTACGTTAGGTCATTACTTGTCGCATCTTGATAATGCTTGTCGCGGAAGCCTTTATGTGGTGTTCTGCTCATAGTACCGGAGAGTTTAAGATAGGGTTATACCTGCTGAAAACTAATTTTTAGAATAAGTGGCAGACAAATTTATTTTCGCAATACTGTGCATATGTAGTCGGTAAGCCAGAGTTCGGTACCTGAACAGTGGATTAAGTAAGATTCATCCGCTCGGTACTTTAAAATTACACCATTAAAGTTCCCGCTTTTATCCCCAATTTTCCGTAATTGCAAGAGTATTTATTAATAAAATTTTGATGGTAAAGCATCGGCTATTAAAACTTACTTATCCCGTTGCCATTTATGAAGAGCTCTTTACTACATTCATTCGTTAATGGTGTTTGAATAAGGAACACTAATTGAGTGACGTAAATGACGTCGGTAAATGCAGACTAATTGCCAGTGCCAGTTGTGTCTTCTTGATCGGGTTATTTGTTAACTGTAATCTCCGGATATTTAGTATAGTTATGCCAGACCATACTCGCTTCGTTTCTCTATAATATCATCTTTGTATGCTTGCACCTGCACCCTTTTCTCTAGGATACGTCACGTTTCCAGTAACTCCTTTTCACAACGAGGCATGCTCTTAGAAGATTTTAGTTTTAGGAAAGATTTAATGGAATGATTGATTGACATGCTTTTTTTGAGAGGGGGGTGGGGTCATTCCAGGGTTCTCTACGTCTGTTGCTGTCGTTTAGTCTGTCTAGGTAAATGAGTGTTATGATCTTGGAATTTCATAACAAACCTTCCCTAAATCCTAGGGTTCTGCTTGAATTCACGTCCTAAAAACAAATGGCCACCGTGTATACTGATTCACATAATGATCATGGTGTGAAAGTATCAGTCCCCTAGCCAAGTCATCACGCTCTGTAAACATTAGCTATCCGTGTTACGTTGCACCATAGCTGTATTTTCAAAGGTTTCGGTATCTTACGTTTAGATGTAAGTTAAACTCTGGAAATTTTCCCCCAAACACGACTTCATTAGATACTATTCCAATAATGCGAATGCCGCGGAAAGTTCGTAATTCTCTTCGGTATAAATTATGGTTAAGGATTATTAACAGATTTTAAAATTGCTAGAGACCTTGTTTTGAGTGGTGTCTACAATAACTTAACAAAAACTTAAAAAGAGCACCTTTTCCTCAGACTCACTTGCAGCTATTCAAAGTTATATGCCAATTTTTGTAGGTCATATATCAGTAGTCACAACAATCATACAAACAGCAGCTCTATCCATGTCGTCATGGTTCACTACGGGTGGTACGACTTGTAGCACAGCACATCGTTCCCACAACACGAAGTGTGTCTTGATTGCTGTGAAGATACCCTAACCATATTTATGGTATCAAGAAAAGGCAGTTTCTCTAGTGTTTGCCTGCGTTTAATAACATACACAAGGAGGCATTGCCTAGAAAGCCCCAAGTAAGCAAAGCCTCAAGCAAACTGTATTAATCCGCGGCTTGGGACTTTTGATTGTTTGCTGTTTAACAGTATAGTGTGGCCCTATTCGTAGGTTATTCTATGTTCTTTTGTTAGGTTTTGTCGGGACGTCACACATGTGGACCAATCTTACGTCGTAAGACATTTGAGATCATAAAGCGATGAAAGTACTCCAATCTCCATCAGATTAGTGCATGTACGTTGTCTCCAATGAACACCATCAAAATCATCATCAAGGTTTTAGACAAGGACACTTTCTACTTCAATTTAACGTACAATTACCACTGCATGTTTTGTAATATGTAAACCAATCATCGCCAAAAGAGGAAAGTGTAAATGCAACTACAGTTTCCTCTCACTTCCTTTACTCTTTGATTACTTTTATCGTAAATTATAGAACGGGATCGCTAATTTAACGGTGGTACTAGGTGAGATTTTCTCTGCAACTCAACCCCCACCCCTCCCCCTGTGCCAAACAGCCGTAGATGGACAGGTGGGATGACAATTGGATGGAATTCACCACTTTCTATCACGTTAATGCATGTTATTGTCTCCGTAGTAGGCGGGGTATCACAGCGATTTAACTTTGCATTTTACTTATTTGGACCCTTGTTTTATTTGTTTACCTGTTCGTCTCTACCACAGGGTCTAGCTGACGAGTCAGAGTTTGTACGAGAGACATCATTGAAGGCAGGACAACGCATTATCAACATGTATGCCGACAGTGCAGTCTCGTTGCTACTACCTGAACTGGAGAACGGGCTTTTTGATGAGAACTGGAGGATCAGGTACAGCTCTGTACAATTATTGGGTGATTTGCTCTTCAGGATTACTGGAGTAACAGGCAAGATGACAACAGAAGGCGAGGAGGACGACAATTTCGGAACTTCGCATTCAACCAAGGTAGTTTTATGGCGCACAAATATATATTGTACCTAAGCTTTGATTAGCAACTACTGCAGCAAAAAGGCCAAAGTATTCGCGCATGTACATGAGAAGGTGGGAGAACTATTATTGTATTATTTTCACCGAACCATAGAGCGAAATACATCTCCTATCAGCTGAAAAGTTTGTATGTTTATCCCCAAATCGATGGGAGGGAACTGGAATTTTTATTTCGGACGAAAATCCGAGTTGCAATTATGATGATTTCTAGATAATTGGGCTTACGTTGTTTGCAACTTAAAAGTTTACTACAGTTACCTGAGATGATGGGATCGATAATTTAAGAGGGTTAACGGCATCCCAATACTCAGACAAGCGAACAGTTTTTCGCTAATAAAAAATGCGAAGAATACTTTAATAGCAAACAATTTCTTCACCAAGTCAATTTCAACTGGCTTGATATACGTATTTATTTGTTACTTTGTGTTATTATTATCGTCTGTGTATCAAGCGAGTTTCATCCGTAGGGTTTCGCATTCAGTGGGCCACATTTTGATTATTAAGGGGTTCGATATATGCACATCTTTACCTCCCAGTCAGTAATATATACTACCCCTGCCCTCCAATGATTTAAAGAATTCCTCCACATACAAGTTTTACCTTACCACACTGTGCATATCTGTTGCGCATCTCCACCATTTAAAGATGTTTGTTTTTTGTTTTCCTTTAGGCGATAATGGGACTGCTAGGGCATGATCGAAGGAACCGTGTACTCGCAGGTCTGTACATGGGCCGCTCAGATGTTGCTTTGCTTGTGCGACAGTCATCGCTTCATGTGTGGAAAGTTGTTGTTCAAAATACAGCAAGAACTTTACGTGAGATATTACCGACACTTTTCAGCCTTCTTCTAGGGTGTTTGGCCAGCACTAGTGTGGATAAGAGGCAGGTAGGTCGTATGATTTCGTTTTTGGAACGCGTTTCATTCAAGTCCTGTAGTGGTATTTGTTTCGTTTCAGTGTGATGTCACAGTTTTGCTTTTTATAATTTAGCCCGAACTGAGCAAGCTTTATTTGTATTGTTTTCGCTTTTAAACTCTAAACGCCCAAATCAGTACATTTTCCAAGATGAGCTTCCTTTGTCATTATCTCCGTTATACGCACCCGTCTGCGATAGGCACAGTCATAGAAGTGCGTTTGTAAGTTGCGAACCGCTGCCCCATTATAAGAAAGCAAGCTATTGTACGCGTCTCCCTTAAAAGGCGACCACCCGCCGCCCCCTTAAGGATATCGAAAGTGACCCAGCCTGCCGTCCTAACGTGGTTGGTAAATTAATTACCAGTATTAGGGAACATGTGACCAGGGAGTGGGGTGGCACCCACGGCTACCGCAACTGTTGAATGCAATGACAAAACCGTTTGTATACTAAAATTCTTTCCGCATGACATTATTCAGGGCATCTCATTATGGTAACGTCTTTGTGATGCCAGACAGTATGATCTCACGCACACAATCAAGTCCACCCAAAGCAAAAACCTAAAAATGGTATAAGCGGGCGAAAAGATGAAGGTATTGATACGCCCCCGGAGCAAACTTAAAACAGAATAGGAGGAGAAGAGGTATTGTAAAAAGGAACGAATTAGGAGCGCACATCGTTCGAATGCAAGCGAAACGGTAGGATCAAACTATTTCTTGTAGCATTTTGGAGATTTCTCCACCGAGCAGTGCGAGACGTCACAAAATTGTGAGTCGGCTGACAGCAAGTTATATTGCGTAAACGATTCGCAATTTCGTTTAATTTTATTTTCTTTGTTATAAACAGACCGTTCAAACGTTTATCTTCTATCAATCTAAAACAAAGATAAAAAATCCGTATTCTGTCGACAAGTAGGTGTCCGCTATGGAGCATATAAATAAGCAATGAAGAAAATCTAATATCCTTTGCATCAGGTTAGAGTTGTATTACCCATTTACTCTATTGTCTATTTTCTTCATTTAGCATTGAATGTGCCCTGTCAGGACTGCACTGCAGTCATCAGAATTTCATCGAAAACGTCGCCTGCCATCACTTCTAGGCAGCATTCTTATAATCTCGTTTGTAGCTTCTCCATTTTTATTGTATTCGGCACTTCTTCTCTCTGGTGTAATAACCTTAAAGTGTATGTCAGGAATGTATAGGACCTGTTACGTGCCGCTGGGAAAACCGGTAGTGCTGTTTCACTATGTCTTACCTGAGTAATGTTATCGCATTCTCTGCTGTTTTCCTGGATTTTTCCAAGAACTGGGCATGCAAGGTAGAAAATGCTGGTAATAAATGTTTTCTTGTCAAGTCCAGCAAAGCATGATCTGTTACCGCAACCAATTTTATTATTGAACTGATAGGCCTCCTGTGAATATTATGTAAGAGGAAAGGATGGAGTGTAGTTTGCCTGAGAGACTTAAGGACTCTCATACCATACTTAACGTCCTGAATTTTTACCATTGGGTCAGTAATCGATTTCAGTTGAATTACGGTCAAAATATTTACTGGTGTAGATGCAGATAATTGAAATGTGTTGATTTTGAAGAAATTGTTTATTGATTGAAAAAAAATTGATATGTTTTTTAGAGAGAGTTGGCGTCGTATTTTCCGTCTTAACTATAAATTAAACTTAAATTGAACGATTAAACAGTAATGTAGTAAATAACCGTTTTATTCCAAGAGTAGAGATTAAATTGGAAAGAGGATGAGATACCAGTATTTACAGTTGGTGCAGATATTATTGTAGAAAATGGAAAATCAACTTTTCTAAGAAGCAATCAAGAGGATATTATGTTGGGTTTATGGCCTTTGCCAGTATGGAGGGTTGACAACGATTAATATCTCAAATTCGCAACGATGGCAGATATCGATACAAAATTTGTTGCTCAAGGGTGTGCTCATTACCTGTACTCAAGTGATTGAAATAGCCTCTCTACCAGGTGTGGTGCTAGAACGTGAAGAACGAGAGGAACTTGGAACGGAAAGTGGAAATGGATATTTAAGAAGGAATCTAACGTACAGGTTCAAGCAGTCCCAGGAGATTTGAGGTGTACAAAACGGTACACTAGAGAAAGGGGTTCCTGTGACTGACCCGTTTCTTTAGGGAACGTTGACTATAAGGGGCATGGATAAGTGTCTAAATGCAAGGCCATGTCATTGAATTACCGTAAATCCCTCGTGGAAAAACAGAACATTAACGAATAGATCGCGGACCCTTAACCGATTAGGTTAAACCGTAAGATGATCAAACGTTTTATAATTTATCTGTATTGACGTACAGCAGTGAATGAAATTGAAAGTTGCACTGTTGCTGTAACTTTCAGACCCCGTCGGTGCACTCAGGTTCCCACAACTTGCAGCTAACTGTATTTACATGCTTTGAAAGTTAGTACGATTTCATCGTTGTTTTCTACTATTTTTCTTCATGCCTTGATGTCCTTTAAAGTGTTTTTTCTTATTTTCAGTCTGTCCTTTGTTCCTTTTTTACGTCTTCTTTCTTACCATTTTCGCGAGAAAATAAAGGTGATTGGTGATCTCATTAAGAGAGTGGGCTGCTTCATTATCAGTTGTTTATGAAAGAGACCTTAACACCAGATACACGTATAGTCTAGAACTCTATGCCATTTGCCGATGGTAAACTGGCCCGTTCGTTTTAGTAGTGAATGCCATCTCTAGAACGGAAAAAGGTATTGAAGAAGGTACCTTTTGCTGCTAACGTAAACGATCTCACGTTGCCGATTACCAAGACACATGTATCCATGGCCGTTGATGCAATGGCTCGATATTTCTTTGACCTTATGCTTCGTTTAGTTGTACGTACCGTTGCATCGTTCTTCAAAGCACCTTACAGATGATAGATGGGTGTTGGTTACAATGCAGATTGTACTTTATGAGTTAAGTTCACATAGAGTGCTTATTTCACCCCCGCTCCCCCTACTCGTCCGAATAACATCCTGAGAACAATCTCGTTTCAACCATCAACTCCCTTCGGCGAACATGTGTTCGCTTAATTGAACTAGAATCCATTCGAAATTTCTGCTATCGAACACTTGATAATATTAATACTATCCAGCTCAGAAATTGTAACTACTTTGATCCTCGTGTTTCATCTTACAGCTTTTGTTGCTGTTCTTCTTTGTCACCGATTACATAGACATGCTATAATATAGATAGACATTCCATAATATAGATAGGCATGCTATAATATAGATAGATATGTTATAATATAGATAGGCATGCTGTAATGTAGATAGATATGTTATAATATAGATTGGCATGCTGTAATGTAGATAGATATGTTATAATATAGATAGGCATGCTATAATATAGATAGATATGTTATAATATAGATTGGCATGCTGTAATGTAGATAGATATGTTATGATATAGATAGGCATGCTATAATATGGATAGGAATGTTATAATACAGGTAAAACGTAATCGTTAAGGAGCATAGTCAGCTACTTCTGTATGGTTCTGTATGTACTTGTCTATAGTTATTCAAGTCCGCGTAGACTAGTTGGGGTGAGCAGTGTTTAACTGTATGCTCGTTGCAACCTAGATTTCTGAATTAACGAAATAGCTTCATGTTTGTTCCCTGGTGGCGCTAGTTATAGACTGCCCTTAAGAGATGGTGAATACCAATCGTACTACCATTATTTTCTAGCTATTTGTTGTCACATATTACTAATTTTACCCCCCTAATTTTATCAGATTGCAGCACGGACACTTGGCGATCTGGTGCGCAAGTTGGGTGAGCGTATCCTTCCAGAAATAATCCCCATCCTAGAGAACGGTCTTGAGAACGGAAAGGATGATGAACGACAAGGAGTTTGCATTGGTCTCAGTGAAATTATGGGATCGACAAGTCGGGAAATGGTAAGTTGAATTGAGCAGGTGTTGCTTGACATTCACAATTTTCTACGTCGTTCTGTATCACATGATATGTATCGTGATTTAACAATTGCAAATATTAAAACGAGGATTGGAGGAGAGTTTGGATGACAGAACTCCGTCATATGGCTATTTGATCGAATAATTATAGCAGTTGACCCTTAATATGATGCTTAGGAGGTTTGGGGGCCCTAGTAAAGTTCCTGTTTCCGTATTCTTGAACAATATACGAACTTTACAGTATCAAGGTGCAATATTGGGATTTAGTTATGTTGTTGCTGCTATATTTCTGCTCTTCCCAGGGTGTAGACATGCATGGGATTCGATATAAATACAGTACACTGCATTACGTTACCATGCCTATATATGGAATACGCAAACTGTTAGTATTGTAGCTTAATTACAAAATTTACCAAACTTTTACTGCTAGCATGAATTTGGACATTTTAAAGCTGACTGAAGGCCCTAGTTAACTGCGTGACAGAGGACATCGGTAGCGATTTGATGCATTTCAAAGCCTTAAAATGCTTGAAATACTGCATATGAAGGTTTCTGCTACAGTAATTTACACAGATTAAAAATCAAACGCAGGAGACAGTATATATGGGTTGATATTACTATGCTGTCCAAAACTGAACAGTAATGTTTGTCACCTGTTGGGTTAAAGCTAATACTTCTAACAGCACCTGATTCAAAATGCTGCTGGATTGCACATTTTTGCGTTTACTCAGTGCTGGGTTATGGCGAAATCGGGCTTGATCCTACAGCGCCAAAACCCCCCCAATTTTCCCTCGACATTGGTGCATGTGCATACGACAGTGGTCATACACCTGTTTTCACCAGGGCCTATTTCTTGAGTGGGCCAAAATCTGCAGCACTAGTAGTATCCGGCCCAGCGTTAACGTAATATCATTGTATACATACGGTGGACTCGTAGTTCGTTTGGGTAAAAAGCTGGATGTTGATGGAACCAAGTGCTTTATTTGTAATGTCTATCAGTTACGTTCTGTATACTAATGGTGAATAGAATTATGCAAACCTTAGTAACATGCTTACAATGGATGAGGATGATTTCGGAACTTACCAAGCTCTTCCTAAATATTATGCATCCTTCTTAACACCTTAAGTGCCGCGTAGCTTGTATCCAACGCTTGCGATTGTTTGCGTCACCCATTGTTTCGAAAATGTAGTTCATGTCGTGTTAAGCTTCTAAACAGTGGCGTTTAGCCTCGTGTTAAAAACGATCCTGGTACAGGCGTGAGAGCATTCTGTTTCATATATGACATTTTTCAACTCTTTCTTTCATAAAGGTCGTGCAGTTTGAGGACTCTTTAATCGTAACTGTTAGAAAGGCGCTGTTAGATGACTTACCGGAAGTTCGCGCTGCAGCAGCGGAAGCTTTTAGGAAGCTGTTTGAGACAATTGACCGTAAAGCTTTGGAAGGTGTATTTACCCACATTCTTGCAAAACTGGTAAGTAAGTGAAAACTGATAGCCTGTAAAGAGATGTTTTCTGGTATCTAACTTTTTCATGCCCAAAATAATTAGGTATGAAATGTGCAGCTGTTTATAAGAGACGGCTGTCTTAACTCTTTTGTCTTTCGGTTAGAAACCAGACTCACATTCCGTAAGTAAAGTTGTTCATGGGGTAATAGCAACAATGTTTGTTGTAACCTAAATGTTTATATATTGTAAAGGTTCTGCGAGTAGTAACCCTGAAAGCGACTAGAATTGTTACTGAGACATTTGGCAACCGTAGGATGTAAAGGGTGACCCAAAAAGGAAATTTATTTCTTTAAAAGAACAAGGAATCAACTTCTCAACTCAACCTTTTACAAATGCCAGGTCAAAAATGCCCCATTGGAGACTGGTACGTTAATGTCTATTTCACCCTTCGCTTCTTAATGACCCAAACCAACAGAACGTATTTCAACGGCAGAACGTTTTACATCAAATTGTCTAAATCAGCATTGTTTTAACATCATGTAAAATATAGTGCCGTATAGAATCGGTAAACTTGAAAAGTAATTTCAACTGGAAAGTAGCGTAGGTGGCAATGGAGTGCAGTGGAGTGCATTGAATATTCATGCTGAATTGTTCGTTTAAGGAAGCAGAAAGGATGAAGGGTCGAAAGCTTCGGTTTGTGGTACACTAATATTGCACTTCGATACCTTGACGTTCTGGATGGCCGTGGTGCACACTGAAAGAATTTGATTAAGCTTCTTTTGAGAGTATTAGACTGCCTTGTTGTTACAGTAACATCAGATTTTGGCTTAGAGACCACATAACGTTACACTTTATTATGTGACTTAACTTCACACTTTAGTCCGTTAAGTCAAACGATGCTCCTAGAAGAATACGCTAAAGAGGAGACGTTGGTTTTGACAACGTTTCGTCTCTTCTTCAGACTTCATCACGTCTACTGCGCCATTTTTACAAATTTAGTAGTAGACGTGACAAAAGTCTGAACAAGATAAGAAACGTCGGAACCTAAGTATCCTTTTTGGCGTGTTATTTTAGAATTTATTGCCAGTGATTTCTCACATCCTATACACAAAACAATGGTCCGTGGCCAAAATATTTTTAAATTAAAGTACTGAAAAACTAATCCACATAAATTGCGGGAAAGAGAGAGCCAACATTATTGAGGGGGCTCGGACCCTTCCCTCGTTTCTTATGACAAAAGAACAGTAAAATATCAGTGATTATAATTACAATTGAAATGTACCTGGTTTCTTATGGTGACGGAATTGCATTTCAGCCATGATAGTTAGAAATTAAAATATACATTTGGAATTTTATTGTAATAGATAACGTACATCTCAGCTTATATAAACACCTGTTAATGTACTTACTTAATCCCAAGAACGATAATGCGGTATTATTGGTGCACGAGTCACGAAATCTTCAAGTAGTTTCTAGTTAGTAATGCACGTATAATAATAAATTATAATAATGATAATGAATTTACAATTATGTGGCGCAAGATTTTATGTAGGTATGATGTAATGCGCCTTGGAACGTAACGTTAAAAATTGGAATTCTCAAGCCTACCTATAATTTAAAGCTTAAATTAAACTCTGACTAAAAGTTCATATAAAGTCAGTTAAAAGATATAAGTGGTATCTAGCAAGAACGTAATGTAAAGGCAACTGCAAGACAACGTGAGGCAACATAAAAGAAACACTGGCTATACGTCTAGATGCTTTTCTAAAAAGATGCGCCTTTATAGATATTTTAAATTATGAATGTTCTGTTGAGCCCTGATTCTTAGTGGTTATTTGTTCCACAGTGTAAGGGCTGCTACTGAATACGTTCTGTCGCCCAATGTCTTCTTGGTTTTACTTCGTGGTAGCTGCAGACGAAGTTACTCTGAAGATATAAGGGTGTATCTCGTGGAGTTCTTTACGTTAACTTAATATCTGATCCTATGTGATTTGCATGATCTAAGATTGGATAGTGTGTTTGTAATGACAACTAGAATTTGTCTTCTTATTTCCTCCATTCTTACCTCAAGCGGCTGCATGTTTGATTGTAGTTATTACACACGTGCCTTTATTACGCGTGTGTATGTATATATATATATATTTAGATTTAGATTTTTATATACCTGAAACCTATTTGATACGCCAACTCTATTTTCAATATATTTTCAATATAGGACGAGCCTGCCTACGCTGACAAAGCCCTAGATGCTATTAAGCAAGTCATATCGTCTCGAGGAAAGGATGTCTTGTCATTTTTAGTCCCGAGGGTAAGTCTTTTTTTTAATTGTCGGAACGAGTTAGGAGACCAAGTCGTGTCATTTTTAGTTCCGAGGGTAAGTCTTTTTTTTAATTGTCGGAACGAGTTAGGAGACCAAGATTTCAAAAGGAGTTTCATCTCTGTCTATGTAGTACCAGGCCGTTTGCTGTTGTATCAGTTATCTTAATTAAGTACTCACTGTAGACAAACAAAAGCATCGTTTAAATTTAGTCGCCAAGGTTACTCTGATCTCGAGAATCTCATAGATGTTAACAAGACTTACTTAAACGCTATAAGTACTTGTCATCGCAAGCTACTTGTCCCCTCTTGAAATATTATGAAGGTATGTTTTACTTCTTACTTTCCTCATATGCCTACTTTTTCGATCCTTCGCAGAAGTAGCTGCAAACGCAACAGTTCAATCACCAATCGTCTCGGTCTATATTTCTCGTACTCAAGGTTGCCCCAGACATTACATTCAACCATGTCAGCTAGTTAAAATAGTGCTTCCATATGTGGGGACCCAGTTTTCCTGTTGCGCTGTGATCTGTATATTATAAACCCTTCCTCTATATCTCTTTAGTCTTTCTCTATTGTTCTTTCTTAGCACCGTACTTATTTTCTCACTTTTGTATTTACCTCCGTTTACTCCATTCCACTTTTTAGTTCCTTTCACCTTCTTTTCTGTCTTCCGGGCTCTCTTATTTTATTCCCTTAGCCTTTTTCCTTTTTATATATTCATCTCTATTTTTCTTCGTTTCTTCTTATTTTTGTTCCTGATTGCTTTTTTATTTGTTGCATTACACTCTTGCATCATTACTCGGTTTTCATCCCTTTCCTGCTGCCATTTTGGTTCACCTTCTTACATCCCTTCACCTTTCTTTACTCACTCCTTATTTCCTCTCTTGGTTTCATTCTTTTTTTCTTAGTTCCTGTAAAATCTTTTCGTATTATGAATATCTTTATCCATATAGTTATACCCGACTGTTAAATTTCATCTTTTTTTAAAAGATCATATAGTCCTTGCGCAAAGTAGCACTGGTCAGCGGAATCAAGCCCTGAATATCGTTAGTAATGTTTAAGTAGACGAATATGCCTGAGTCCTGAAACAGCATTTCATTGCCCGCAAACATGACCCAACTACCAGTTGTTTAAACCAGCCCTTGTCATTTCTTATACGCATTTTAATAGCAGGGAAAGATTTGGTTTGCCTATCGCTAATCAAGTAGACCATTTGGGACCATCTGTGAAGCCGTCATTGTTCATTTCCACGTTTTCAAGTGCCTCGCGTTGTGTCAGCTTGCTTGATTGCTCATGCAAAGGCAAAACAAAACGCATGTTATCAGTAAAAACACCCAATATTTTCAAGATGTTGCGGTAACAAATCCGCCAAGATTACAGTATAGAGGGTAATCGCAGATGACATCCTGCTGCTACATTTCTTCAGCTTGGCACTTTTACAAAACTGAAATTAAATACCCTTGTATTACGGTAGGGATTATGGGGGATTTTCTGTTCTCTGAAGCAGCCGTAGATGGTCCATTGTTGTTAGTATTCGGTTTAGCAATTGACGAAGTGTTTTCCCTGTGCGTCATATAGTCGATTGATAAAGGGCATGACACGAATTAAAATACGAGTTACAGAAGATATATATATGAAGACTGTCTTTCTCGCAAGAAGGGTCTGTAAAGAAATATGTGGGGCAATAAATGATTTATCGCCCAATTATTATATTGTATAAAGAAAGTCGCAGATTAACCCTAATAGGGTAGGGTAATAACTTACCTCACATTTGGAGAGGGGGCCTATTTTATGAAACCTTTACACTAAGAGTATTTGGATAAAATTCTATACTTATTGGTAAAGTCAGATGACAAAATTATACATTTGCAATAATGAAAGGGGTCCGGAGGTCAATAGGTTCAACAGAGAGGCCGAGTTTCATATCAAGGTAATAATGCTGTTTTCAACTATATTTAACTGTTATTACACCTTAGTTGCCCAACTTTTTCTTCAGATTAGTCCCCTTGTTTTCCTTTTATGAATGATGCTTAAAATCCAAATCATAAAAAAGATTTTAAATAATTCGAAAATTCGAAAATTTTGAACACATAAAGCAATTACGTCATAATAAGGTCACGTGACCAAATATTTAAGGTAAGAGATTTAATTGAAGCCAGATAACATCTAAGCACGTTCTTGTAAAGATTTAGCTGTAAGGTATTTTTCCCGCCTAAAGTCGTAGGAGGTTTTACGCGCGTGGAAAATCCTCTCCCCTACGAGACTAGGATATAGTGTGTCAGTTTTCCGATTCCTAGTTCCCAGTAAAACAACAGTCAACACTGAGACTCGTAACATGCCTTGTTGGCCCTTTTTACACCGGCTCTTGTTCGGCCACCTCGAAAATTAGGTTGTCCACTATTGAGGCCCGCATTAAACGCTGGTTTATATTTGACAAATGAGAATAGGTAACAAACTCTCCAATCGCTATCATATTTATCCAACCTTCTTGATTTTTCAATCTAGAGTAACAATATCGTCATCATTTATTCCCAATTGTTCAGCATCTGACTCCACCTCGATTTGTAATACATCGACTTTACTTTCGTCACCCTCGTTAACGTCATCATCATCATCATCATCATCATCATCTTGGTCGTCGAACTGAAATGGATGTGCTGTCTTCTTCACATGGATTTCGACGAAAGCTTGCATTTTTGTCTAAGATTGTATGGTCGGCGTTAACGAAATGTATCAATGTTGGTATTTCCAATCCCCCTTCTGATATTAGTGATGCTCATTGGTGAATCCTTTCGACTGCCCCAGCTTCCGATGGGCATACCGAGGTATCTCTTTAGGGATGTGCCCAACACTTATAGGCCCAATTTGATCTTGTCTTGTGATTGTAATTTTGCAGCAATGGATCTATTTCAATCGATAAAGGGTTTGTCTCTTTTGCGATTGTTGCTTTCTGATGTCGACTGATGTTAGTCCAGGTCGAGGCTCTGGTAGACATGGTTCTTTTTAATTCGAATTTTCTCGAATTCCCTAATTCGAATGTTTGAAAACTTTGATCATTAGAAATGGCACATGTTTAGATTTCTTTTGGTGACACTTCAGAGTTGACGCTGCACACTCCACGAAGTGGATATTATGAAGTATTTTACAGCTAGGAAAGAACTGCTTTATGGCCGAATATTAGTGTTTTATCGCATGGAGCAACGTCGTCTTCACAACTTACTGCTGCAAGATAGATGAATAATTTTGACGAGAATGAACAACGAGAAAGGACGCGACAGATTATGCCAGAAAATATCAGAAGGGCCTTGCCTACCAAGCCTGGAAATCCGGCATTCCAGAAGCGCGGCAATAGGGTTCCAAAAAGAGACAGCGAGAGATTAGAAAAAGAAATTTGAAGGACACTTCTTGCAAGAAGGGACAGCGATATTTTACCGTGCGTCGCGCCGGACGATCGTCGCTTGTAAGTGATGATATGCGTACTGAAATGCGCACAAATGGTGCAGCTGTTAACAGGAAAAATCGTCATAACCGTCGTAAACGATGTATTGAGCGCTCTATTGAACTGCAAGTCCAATGGGCAAGAAAGTTTCTAAAATCACTGGGATGGGTCAAAGGTAGTGGGACTGTGGCAAAAAGGAAAATATACCCAGCGTTGTACAAGGAGTTATAGTTTTCCTGGAAAAAGAAAATCGCACAAGTCGTTTTTGAGAGTAGCATTCTTGAAGAGATGATTTTATACTTTGATCAAACTCCTCTAGGGTTCACTGCCCCAAACAAGACCACCAACTCCGAGAAAGGAGCTTATTTGTTCCAATTCAAATATTGATGACAAAAAAGAGATTACGGCGTATCAATGTCAAATCTCTATGTTACCTATGCAGCCTATCTAGGGAGGGTTGACTGGTCTATGCCATCAAAAATGTGAAATTTCCCGAATCATTTCATGTCACTATGCCAATCATTGGTTAAATGAGGAGATTGTGATTGAGGACTCGAAGAAGATTGTATTTCTTTACGTTTATCGTAAACATGCAAAACTATACTTGAAGAAGGATGCAAGAGCACTTTTGATCTTTGACGTTTTTAAAGGTTGAAGGACTCCTGCTGTTGGAGACACATTGGGAAGACACAACTGCCTCATCGTCCATGTCCCAAATGATCCTACTAATTTGTTTCAGCCCCTGGACATTTCCTTCAACAAAAGCGAAAATTCTTCTTCACGGATAGATATCAAGATTGGTATTCCAACCAAGTGTTACAGCAACTAAATAGAGGTGTGCAGCTCCACATATGTGTTTGTTAAATATCAAGGGTCTACATACAAACTGGTTAATTGCGATGTACAACCATCTTAAAGCAGTCGAAGAGTCACATTTTTTTCGGTTCCAGAAAAAGTGGAATAACCGACGCAGTTCGACAGGCACAATCTCTCGTGCTACTCTCGGACAATCCTTTTCTGGAGATTGATGTTGTCCATTGAAAGTGAACAACTTCCGAACGGACTTTTAACTTTGCACTATAATACTAAGCAACTTATATGATCTTAGATATAGTCAGTTAGACTTGATTTAATCGCGTTTTATTGATAATATGCGGATCATTGTACCTCTCGCTCCTAAGCATTTAGCGCACTTGTCTTTAACCTCTTAATAAGCCTTGTTTGATGCCTTTTAGACGTGGAAAAGGGCATTGGAAGCGTAAAATCTATCCAGGATGAATCACGGCAGCGTATATTAGCAAATTTGAAGTAACTCTACTTTCCGTCAAAAGTCGGGATTTTTTCGGCTCTTTTTATGCCGGTTCTTATTATGTTGGTCGCCAAAATTAACGCCATTTAGGGCTGTCTACTTTAATAGTCTAATGGCCTAGAAGTAGACTCAACCATTTTATGTAGTTTAACATGTGCGAAGAAACTTTAGTGCATCTTGTAGATATTGTGAGCAGATTTTGAAATCATGTGACTCAACTTCATTTGCCGTTGATACTTAAGTAATGATGAGTCCTACTTTTTAATGGGCTTTCAATTGTACGTAAGATGATTATTCATCAAGTCTGAAAAGCTAAGCAATGGTAAATAGCCTGAAAATTGTTTTAATTTGATTTGCAAAGTTATTAGCAAAAGCGAGTTCTCCGTTTCTTCTTGTCACTCTGGAATCTCCGTTATCAAAACAAACTAGCTTCCACTTTGTCGGCCGAAAGAATATCTTTACTACTTACGCATTTTTCAATATCGCGTGTGACTAAAAAAGTATCGCTCATATAGGTGTTACTTGTAATGTATATGCTAATTTCTCATGTTCCTTCTCGAAATTGGTTTTACCTTCACTCCAGTCGATTTTTACTAGTGTGTGGAGAAAATTTTTTGCTAAAGGAATCCGATACGTAACGTAATAGTTTACGTCGTCAGGAAGACACTATGCAGTCATAAGATCCGTAATAGAAATTTGTAAATTGTTATCACTAGTAGGAATAGGATCCGAGACCTCCGGCCCAAAGGCCGTCCACGAAGGTATTGCGCACAAACTGTAGTGATAGAGGCGACAGACAGTCAGGGAGACCAGTGCTAACTCCGTCAAATACCAGCTTAGTTTTCTGCTTTACTCTTAGCTTTGTCAGTGCTAGTTACATATCAAACTTGTTAGGCAGACAGTTTGCGACCATCAGTGATAGATATGCTCAACTGTAATGTGTCCAATGGTTGCCGTTGGTGAGGGTTGAACTCGGGGCATCCCATAGCAAGGACTCGGGACCCCCTTGAAATCTTCACTAGGAGTGTATGTCATTACTTCATGTTAACAATTTTCTTAAAACTGACACTTTTTAATCTCGTGTTTTTCTAGTTAATTAAGCCGCCTGTCAATACACGAGCACTTGCCATTTTGTCTTCAGTTGCGGGAGACGGATTAACTCGACAAATCAATAAAATTCTGCCAGCAATGTTGGATGCCATGGATACATCTTATGGTACAGAATTCGAAGAGGAGGTATGTCGGGATAGAATTTAATTGTTTTACATGATAAAGGGATTTTGAATTTATCCTGGCTTTACTGTTCGCCAAACCAGTACATGCCGCTTGAAGGCAGGTAGTTACTTTTAGTTGAAGTTATGAAAAGATATTACAGCATGTGTAGGAGGGTGTATAGTTGGTATAGAGCATTTTATAGATGTATAGATCGAGCGTCGAATAAATAATAAAATTCCTACTCTGGAGTGCCAAATAAAGGAAGTGATCTGAATAAACGGGCGGGGGGGGGGGGGGGGGGGCATCGCGCCCCGAGGTTAAAAAACGGGGGGCCTGCAACCCCGGGGGCCCC
>JAAAKL020001201.1:0-32503 GCA_010016065.2 Carybdea cf. marsupialis auct. non (Linnaeus, 1758)
GAAAACACCCCGTTCATTGTGCATCGGAGGGGGCCCGTCAACAACTCTAGTCAAGGGTGCGGGCCACGCACCAGGCAAAAGATTTAGGATGTTGAAGAATGTCCAGTGGTCTAACAGGCAGATAAGAGAAAGGAGACTACTTTTTTATCGTTTCTGACTCACGAAAACGTCGCAATTTTCACTAAAATCATTGAAATCACATAACAAAATCCTGGTAAGGATGCAACTCGTTCCTTTTCTACCAACCTAAGTAGGCATATCTTAATACATGAAGTCTTAAGTGTTACTGCTCGCTGTCCCCTCTTGCTGTCTTTCGTTTCTCTTTGATTCGAGAACCAGATCAAAAAGGTCGTAGAAAGTGTTTTGGAAATGTGACCCCACGAGTAGTTCATGCCAGTAAGAATGTGTAAGTAAGAAAGTACGAAGATGCATTCTAACAACCAAGACCGTGTTCCTTCCACAAATTGAAGCATTGTTGGCTACGCATTTTCTTACCAGAGCGAAGCTGGCTATGTCGGCGACAGGACACTCGACACGTTTTGTTAACAGATTTAGCAGCGTGATCCTTCCTGTATTACCCAATCATCAGCTTCTACAAGGAAAAACCATCTCGGGGTTCAAAATCCAAGAACACCACTAAGAAACGTGATTCTTCCATAGGGGAGCACTTGCCAAATGTATAAAGATGACCGCTTCCGTGTAATAGATAAGGCTAGGCCTGCTTTTCACTTGGCTGTTCTAGAATCCGTGCAAATCAAAGCACGGAAACGCTGCTTTGTAGACAACTAGAATTTGGGGATTTGGCATGGTCTTTTTAGCTGATCATTCAGTTTCGCGGACACGGATAGGTCAAAACGACACCAATCTCACAGTCAGGGTTGATTGGCTACTTTGAAATCACAGTTGGTTATACGTTTCATTCCCTTTTCAACTTCATATTCTGTTGACTATAAACTACACACTCTCGGAAACAGTCAGCTGATACAGATCAATCAATATTATCCGTGTTACAGAAAGAATTAGATACCTTTTTCTTACAGGACCCCGATAAGTTACACCTAGTTCATAATCAATTAACAGGCTGGTCATATCCAAACGGGAATAGAAAAATCGTTTGCAATCGTAATGCCGTACGACAGTACTCAGTACTTCCACAAACAGAACACCATTCAGAATACAGTCTTCGTGACTGTTAGGGAATAACAATCGATGGAAGTGTTGCAAAGGGTGAGAAGAATTTTTTCTTCAAAATTTCAAAAACAAGAAAACTGTTCAACTCTAAAGAGACAAACCAAGCTCCGAATCGGATAAGAGAATTTTCAATTATTCGTATCACAAGTTTTTCCTGCCGAGCATATGGGTTTTAACCTTTGCGCCCACAGAGTCAACATTACCTGGAAATTGAGCAAGGAATTACTTGCGCCCCCCCAACCCCCCAACAACAACAACTACAACAACAACAGCACAATTTCCAATTTATGCCTGATACAAATATGGAATTGAATATAATAACTGCAGCATTATGACACTTCCCTAAAAAAAGCCTGTAACGTTTGACGACATTACCACACAATAATTCCTAATGCAAACTTTATTCGACAACTGTCCACTTCTGTTTTGAAATTGCACCCTAGAGTTAACTAATTTGGAATAATTCCGTGTATTCTAACAATGCAACACTGTTTTTCATAATTCATTATTTCGATTTTTTTACCCCTTTGTAGCTTACTGATGATATCAGATCGTTTCAATACAAAAATCATCAGGTACCAACTGTTCGAGTTCTTCCAGTTCTCGGTCTCCACCCAGTAAATGATACAATCAATTAATTTAGGATTCCAGTTGTCCATTATCTGAGTGTTTTGAGGTTGGCTTGTCTGAAAAGCACCTGACAAGACGTAAGCTAGACTGGGTAAAAAACCTGGCGCGGAGGCTACATTGATTTGGCATCTCGAGCTCTGTAGTGGCTAGAACATAGTAGGGCTTATACGAATCCATTTCCAAGAGTACATGTCCGGGAGTAGGGATAATTTGGAGCGACAGTTAAGATGTCGGAACAGATTCTGCAGCAAAATATAACTTGACTCAAGTCACACTTCGTTTGGTGACACATTACAATCAACGTGACGGTCTGAAAGTTGGCTTTCATCGCTGAATTGGCGACCAAACGTGAGTGGCGAGTGATAGCAATAAACTACGAACTGGTTAACATGGCCAAGGCAACATGGTGCTATCTATACCATTCAAATAACACATTGTGCTGGTTTATAGCATGATAGTAACAACCTAATCCCTACGTTTACTGCAATGAAAGCCTCATCTTATTATTGGGATGATAGATTGTTGTCGGGCAATATGGGCTAGTTTGATATGCATCGTCGCTCACTATTAGTATATTTTGGGGTAGCAATAGACACCACGAGATTGTAGCACAGAAATTACGGGAATCAAACGGATTAAGCACTACAGAAACTTCAGGTTTTCAAGCCCGACATTAGAACTTGAATTGACATTGGTGTGCGATACATAAAAGGTGAGTGAGTAACTGATGGAAGTGTTTGCTGATTGATAAACGCTCTAATTTGTGAATTCTTTTTTGGTCTTCAAGGACGATAGTAATTATGGGTTTTCATCTCATTCTCGCGATGTTTAATACTCAACAAATAGTTACTAGTAAATGAGGAAGAATAAAACACTACCCTTGAAAAGAAAGAGGGACCTATTGGGTGCACCCCTCAATGAAGTCCTGTAAAAAGAGAGCATTCGTAAGGTAAGTATGCTAACAATTGTCGCAATCTTCACTCTTCCTCCTGCGCGCTTGTCATTAGTGCTCCCTTTTCCCTGTTAACCTTGGTAAATGGCCCATTATAACATCGAAACTGGTGAAATCTGGATGAAGACTAATGGTGGTAAGAGTGGTTTTGAATAATGACTACACCCTTCGCTTTTGCTGCCCTGATTGATGCCGTGTTTCCCTCATTACCTCTGTCACTCGAACCTTCCCCTAAATTTATGCGCAATTTTGGGTACCTCAAATTTTTGTAGCTTTATTAAACAGTTTTGTCAATACCTACTTTCGTTTGAGCGTCCCCTTGTCTGTTTCTGTCCATCTTTGTAGGGCTCCTGCACCATATGAGTGGCCCCTCAAAAGACAGTAAATGCCGCGTGAGTCGAAGGTTTTTGCAATAGCGTAATTAGTGAGGCGTTGAGCGGGATTAAATCAAGACGCAAGTAGACGGTGACGGTACTTGTCATCAGACAGAGTTGATGGATCCATTACTAAGTTATAGAAAATCTGTTTTTCATTAAAACGATATATTCCGCCTGTGATATCCCATTTTTACAGTAAAAAGACAGTGTATACTGCATTCGGACTAAATACGACTCAGGAGAGCCCCTGAACAAAAAGATATATAAAAATGAAATATCCATGTTTGTAACCGCTTCCTTACAGCAATTTGACAAGGCTGCTTATCCGTGCTTCTTTAAGGCAAGCCAGAGCTTCTTTACCAGTATTTCCTCGCCTAAAACTTACGTGTCCATACTCCCCCATACTTACAATACATATTACCCACCCAGGCATCAAACAGATCTGACACCATCTTAATCCACGGGTCTGGAACGGCTAATTCATTCGGCTGCTGCTTCATCAAGCAATGGCCTTTGATTGCAATATCTCTCCCAACGCCATGTCAGATGGATCTGGCTACAGCTGCGTTCGTCTTATCAACGATGGCATTTGAAGTGCAAACGACAAGAACGATGATCGAATCGTGCGTTGGCGTAGGTGGACGCAGGTATTACCCTCTTCTCTCCCTTGATGTTTTTTGTTCCGAGTGATGTACGTTTCCCCCCTGTTTTGAAACAGTATTGACGTTATCCCCGGCAACTTCTTTGAGCTCTGCCTGCCCTCCTTTCTGCAGCTGGTTCTTTTTGCCTTCAACACGACTGATTAATTGTTTCGGTCTAATTATCGTCTCAAGCTCTGGGCTATTGCGTTGTTTTCTTTCTTTGAGCACCGGTACCAAATTCTGCTTGCTTTCATTCTGTTTTCCTTCGCTCGCTTCTCCTGGTTTAAATGCTTTTGGAGTTCCTTCGATAGTTTTCATTCTTCTCTTCTTCAAAGATGTCAGGAATGTTAAAGCTTGTCTCTTATCAGGCGAGCGCTCTTCAGCCGCAGCCACCCCTGAAACCACGCGCTTATTAGGGTCCTCATTGCTGATCAATCTTGTGGTAGCTACATTCTTAATTCGACTCGGTGTTCTGAGTGAAGTCGAATCTCCCAGCAATGTGACTTCCTCTTTTTGTCTCTCTGCAACCACATTGTTTACATCGTCCTTCTGATTCTTGATAAGAGGGCTCGCGTTTTTCGGGGGTTCGGTTTTCTGAAAAGTTGGTAATTTGCTGATGGTGATTTGGGTCGCAGCAGGCTGGTGAGCTTCTGAGCTGGAACCTGTTCCAGATAGTACTGTGACTGTGCTGGCGACCATCGAGAAAAGGCTTAGTACCAAAATTATCTAAGAAAGAAAAAAAGAAACAACTTCATAAAGCAACCTCCTCAATGGGATGGATAATATTTAACTAATTCAGAAATGATGTCTTGGTCGGATGGTTATAACGTTCATAAAAAAATAAAAAATGCAAAATTGAAGGAACGGATCTCATGATAGCGGATTATCGCGTGAGTATGATGACGTCATCAACTTTACAGTTCTGAGATTCACAGAGACGAACCTGTAACGTCAAATAAGGGAGCTGACATGTTCAGTCATAAGTTATCCAAGTAGAAGGTTTGCTGGATACCTGATTAGGCGTCCGGAAAGCCATTCATTGTTCCCACCTTTCAAACATGGCCGGCGCAACGCTGCTACGTACAGCACCCAACACTTCATTTTTATAGCAGAATAAAACCCTTCATTTTAGGACGGGTTATATAGCTGATCTTAAATGTAACCAAAGTCTCCTACTGTAGGCTTACGCACTCTTACCCGTACGCTTGCACCGTCTCTGTGCTTCTATTTCTCTATATTCAATTTACCTCTGTCACCGAAACTCTATTTGCCCTCTCAGCTCCGTTATTACACAACCAAGCAAGCTTCTTCTCTACTCACAAAAGCACCCTTATATCAGATAACGCACGCCCTATTTGGTAATCACGCGATAAACTCACTTGAATTCCATCTACTATTATAAGGAAGCTTCGATGCCATGAAGATGCATGTCATGATGTTGGGCACAGAAATGTGCGTCAGCATTACACCGGAAGAAGTGAACTATCTGCCTTTTTCATGATTTGTCCCTACACTTGCACTTTCATTTTACTTATTGATCGATTCACATCCTTATTCACTTTTGTATATTCGCTATTCTATCCTAATGTTCTTTGACCCACCCACCCACTTTTACATTTAATCCATGCCCATCTCCCAGGTCATACCACGGCCCTGGCATTGGTATATGCTCGCTCCAGGCTCTTTTCAGCTAGGTGAATACCCTTTCTTGAAATGTACCCTGTTACAGTTCGCGGTTCAACAAATATATCATACTCCATGTGCTTGTCTTAACAGTAATATTTCCAATAGACCTGAGGAAGTCAAAAATTGACAAAAATTGACAAAAATTAAGTCTGAAATAAAGTTTCCAGTTTGGCGTATTATTCTTTCCAGCCTCCCACTGCGGCTTATGCCTAAGAATATTTCTCGGCCAAAGACAGTCAGACCATCTACAAAAAGATCAGCTTTTCCAACCAACCAGTAAACAAAAAAGAAAAAGCTTGGTTTGTCTCAAAACACATAGCCTGCTTGCTCTCAACATATATGAAGATTTCCTGCTTGGAGCAAGCGGGAAGATAACGGGGAAGCGAAAGGAAACGATTGGATGCTGTGGGTTAGGGTCCAAAGTAGGTATTTGTCACGTTTAAGGAACCGCACGTGTTTGCTTAAGAAAGGGAAGGATTGGAAATATCATTTGACAGAGCTACATGCTTCATGTATAGGAGCACGAAAATGTTGCAGGAAAGGTCCTTGACCGATTTGTTTGTTACGTCTCAAACGTTACGAATTTAAGTCCCAGTACTAACGTTAACTGTAACGTAGGAAGTCACTTCTGCTTCGCTCTGTGACTACGGCTGAAGACCTTCTGTAACGGGCAACAAAACATGCTATCCATTAACATGTGCGCATCGAAACCAGACATGCTTTTTTTAGCAATAATGACGCCAGCTCCTTTACCCTTGTGCCTCGAGGCAAATAACAGGCCATTACCCATTGCTAAAATATGTGTTATGCACTATTGGCCATGATAGGGAATGCACTAGTGAGACCATCGACATACTAGGGCCCTTTATACACTTATGAGTAAGAATGTACCTCTATGGATCACACACAACGTTACGTGTATATCGCTTACACTAGCTGATGCCGACAAAAGTGGAAAGACAATGTCCGCCGAGACAACCGGTAATCAATCACTGAACAGAAAAACTTGAAATTTCAAAACATAACGACGAGTATTCAAGTGCTTTAATTCATGGAAGGATTCGCCATTCTCTGTAGCACGACCTTGTAATTAGCATTCTCTTGGAATATGGTGATGGCTTCTTCTAATTACGTACTGATAGCTCCACGAGAGACAAGAGAGACGCCTTCTCTATGTCTTTACAAGACCAATTACCAATCACAATAGAATCATCGGTGTAGAAAGGCATTTCTATATACCCTTCTTCAGAAGGCAGATATGATATGTCAAACATAACGTCTGGAGTGAATTGAGCACCGTCTCAATAAGCCATTAAACGCGCAATCGAAGATATATTTAACTCCCTGATAGATAAAAAACATCCCTGCCTTATCAGGGATTAACAAATCCAGAAAATGCCGGTTAAAAGAATTAGAAGCTGCAGTCAACATATACAACTAAGGCAGTGCGTGACACAAGTTACTCTGGTGGCTTAACCCTGCTCGCAAAGTGTTCTCGATTATTACTTTACATGATAGGTTCTGAACCCCGAGTTCAAAGAACGCCTTTTGCATCTAATACATGCTTTGCATCTAAGGACGTGGCATGCAAAGTTTCACGGGGAGAAATCAATACGTGCCTTATCTGTCCCCAGATGCTCACGTCCCATACTTAGAAGTGGCAAACAATAAATATGCCTTGATTTGGTACATTTCCTGAGCGTAAATAAGTTAACAATAATCGAATCGGGTTATTTTTTTAAGGGTTGATCATAAACATAGTAATTCACCAAAAGGTGTCACACAGTATACGCATTTATAAGAAATTGAAACACTTTGGATATCTCATACATACCTTTCTTGGGATCGTCTCACCATTTAATGCAAATGCATTTGGGGGAATTGAATGCCGAAAGAGTGGGCAAAGGCTGCGGATCAACACACGGTTTCATTTTTTACTTCAACCATGTAAATGATTAGTGCTGTCAACCATTCCTATTTGCTTCAAAGACATCATCACAAACGCTGCGTGCTTTGCTTCTTATTCACCTCAAACCACGAGAGGATACTTGGACGCTTCTGTTTGGTTCGGGCCTTTTAGAGGGGTGCAGGTATATCTTAAACCCTGACCTGTCACAAGGATGTAGCCATTTGTTCTATTCAATTACGAACTGACCTACAGCGAGACCTGTAATAGTCAGTAAGCAATCACGTACTATTACTGAGGTTGCTTTGTCTTCATCTGCGACTGCTAACAAAGCTCTTACGAATTAAGAACCATTATTTTCTTCTCGAAGAAAACTATTGGGAGAGACCCCCTCCCTAGGGCCCAGTGTCAACAAAGGCATAAAATCACATTCCGGCAGAGATGAGCGAAAAAGCCTTCACCCTGCACTGGATATACTTCCAATCGCCACAAGTTTAGTGCTTATGTGCACACTTACTCTTGCAATGAGTTTGGCACGATCACTTGCATCCCACGCCGCCAAGAAAAGAGCGGAGGGCAAGACGAAACAAAGGAAAGTTCCAATGCAGGCCCCAGTCACAGAAAGAACTGTTTCAACTAAAAGAGGGAACAAAATATATATATACATTTATAAATTGCAAGATGATGACATACATCAAAGGACGCAATTCGAGTCACACTATTGCTATTGTAATAAATGCAACAGATGTAATAAGTTTATAACTTCCCACTGAAATAATAATGATGATAATACTACAAACGTAAGTAACAGGTTACAATCCAAAACCTAGGGTGATACGGTTATGTTCCGGGCAGATATGACTCCTTGGAACAATATGACCCCACATTCATAATTCTCAGAGCTTAGTCTCACATTCATATGTATCTTTCACATGACTACTCCTAAATCTATTGCTGTATATGTATTGCTTGAAGAGTTTCACAGAGCCATTCAGGCATTCCTTGATGCGCTCGTAGCCTGGAGCATCTGACAAGAACTGTTCCGGTCTTCCGATTACTGTAAAAAATTACAAAGGTGGTGGGAAGGCGTTCCTTCTCATTCGCCATAATGCTGTAGCCTCGTATTGGCTTTTCAAGCTGCACCGATATCACCATTCTTGCACGGACACGAAACAAAATGGTCAAATCAGTTCAAGGCCATTATGACTTTGGGCATTATCGTTCCAAGTGGTCATATCTGCCTGGAGCAGTAATACATAAATGCCGCTACGACATTTTTAACAGTCATAACGGAAAGAGTATATTTTTGTAAGCAAATGGATGCTTGCCATCACAGAATGGAAGCTACACACATTGTGTCACAAAACATGTCAGCTACACTGTCAACTAGGTTGTTACAAAACAATATTAAATTCCGATTGCAAAACATCAAAGCCTATTACGACTCATAATAATTTAGCTGATATGATACATTAGGAGATACTATACTGAGTTGACGAGGGGCGGTAGAGACGAGGCAAGCATCATACCACGATTTGTATCACTCTTAGCAAAGTCGATACCCCCATTCCCCGATTACCTAAAAAAATTTGACTGGTGCAATGCTAGGAGAGTTACACTGTTATCATTATCTTCTAATCAAGGAGATCTTCTCGAGACCGTAATTAATATTAATAAAAACAAATAACTTCTGTAGAAGATTTAAAGGAGTAACTGATAGAAGATTTAACGGAGTAACTGATACTTTTTCTTTAGTTGAAGAAGCACAAGGTTAATCAAACACTACCAAGCAGAAGAAATCAATTCTATAAGGCGAATAAAACAACACAGAATGAGATCACGTACTGTGTGGAATGGTTATCCCGACGATTAAGGTCCCTCCAACTATAGCAAGAGTAATGACGGTGAAGTGGCTTTGTGGAATGTAATCGCCAGCACTAGAAATTACGTCTGTATTCTACATCGGGCAAAAAACAAACAAAAACGTAAGTAGGCCTATTTGCTGACATCAGAAGTAAACTTAGGTCGGTCTAAAATAACGTGCTTACCTGTGAACCACAAAAAACTTTTTGATATACTCTCATCAGTTCGGTTCTTGTAAACACCAGATCTGTGGTGAAAACAACATACTATACCCACGCACTTTAAGGAGCTAAAGTGTCGCGTACAGCCAAAGTGTTTTAATGTAAAAGTGCCGTGCCATTCACCTATTTAAAAACACAAATAATGTCTTTTGTGGCTACACAGATATCCGATATGAGAAATCAGCGTCATATATTATCTCTTTCGGTAAAAAACGAGTCACTTTACCACGAACGCGATTTCATGTCTAACACCTTCGACGCTATCAACTTATCAGTTTGCTATCACGTGTCGATTTCCGCATCATTAATTCCTGAAGGGTTCATGTCTTTCCACAGCGAATGAGTATTCAACTTCGTATGTTTCAAGCAAGAAGAGTACAGAATCGATAGTACTTCCGTCAAAACACCCCGCCCGTTCGAACACGTAGCTAGAATTGGCCATGACACATTTAGTTTTGCTCACACGATACCTGGGAAGCAACATTTCACTGAAGAGTTATGTCCCAATATGCTGACCAAATTTCTCACTAGGATCAGGTTATAACATGGTGTTAATAACAGATGATAAAAAAGATTGCCCGATAACGAGGGTGTTTATGGCAAGACGGATGGTGGGCAGCGATGAAATTGGGCCTGAACTGCGTCAATAAAGACATTGCTATATTGTGATAATAAACCTATGCAATAAGTATCCTTATCTCTAACAATATGTTAACGAAATGATTATTCCCTTTGATGAGTACCGTACACTGTATCAACATTGAAGAAGTTTGTTATTTGGGCCCATCACGAGCTACGTAAATACGTTAACTGGGACCCATGCCACTGCATGACTTTGAATTATCTGTACAACACATAATCTGCTATGATGGGTATCAGATGAGAAGTTTAAAAATGCAAAGGCACGACTACGGACTGAAATTCTGACCCTGCCAGATAGAGGCTACATCTCATAACGGTGCGCTGATAATCCAGATAAATCTGTTCCCGAGAATCAGGCCTTGAAGCAAATCGATCCTTTACTTATGAATCATATGTACTTGTTGTGTTTATTGTCAAGCAACAAACAAATAAAGCTGCATGTTTTTGAAGCCCGCCAGCCACTGTAATCATTGTTAGATAGGAGGCATTTATCAACTCATAGTCAATCAATAAGAGAACTGTGTTTGTAATTAAGTATGGTCGCCCTTTTGATTTGAAGAAGACAGCTGGTCGCCTCATTCCATGCACTGTCTGCCAGCACAATACCTTAAATACGATTCTTCTGTATCAGGAAATAATGGCAAGGATCTCAAAACACTAGACACCCAACAATGCTGTTTCCTGATGATCGCAAATTCAATTTCAGCTCTCATCTTGAGAAATTAGACTTTTTATGAAGAGGAGAATTTCTACGGCTTGTTTCATAAATAAAGGAAAAGGTTGATATCTACAGCATCATATTGTTTACTTTTTCGAAACAAGTCCTTTAAAAGACTCTTTAGGATTAATGTATTAACGCACCCAACTTTTTGGATTACGGCCTTTGTTTGTCTTCCACGTATCTTCATTTGATCAATTACACGCTTGGACATAATTAAATATCTGAGTTTCTGCCCCTGAGGGTTCATGTCTGACATCGCCTATATTTCGGTGTCAGATACATGAGGGACTGGATGCTGATCAATTGTCATATCCTTTTTACCCCTGAAGCTAAGCAAGTGCAACCATATTGCTAGTGTGAGGAAGGGTAATGATAAAAAGAATGGGTTACATCCTCAACTCAAAATAATTGGAAAGAAGACTGTAAAACTTCAAAGAACACACTAGAGAAAACGAGAATGTTTGCACCGGATTTACAACCTTCGACAACGATATCGTGGTGTGGTACTCCACCTAGTGCGTCTACAGTAATGCCATTGTAATATCTTCCATTTCCCTAGTCGTCACATTAGCTCCCATTCCTCATCACATCCTGTTCTCTTCATATCTTCTTCTAAATCATATCCTGTTGTCATCAAATCCTGTCCTCATCATATCTTGTCCTCATGATATCCTGTTCTTATCACACATCCTATTCTTATCACATCCTGTCCTCATCATATCTTGTCCTCATCATATCCTGTTCTCACCATATCCTGTTCCTATCACACGTCCTGTTCTCATCATATCCTGTTCTCTTCATATCATGTTATATAATTCAAGATTAGCCCTTTGTACCATAAGAGTATACTAGGGAAGGATACTTTGGGCACCAGCTGAAAAATTACGACGAGTTGCACAAATTAAATTGAAAGGAATGGTCACTTGGCTATTAAAAAGGTAACTCTTTCCTACACTATGTATTTTTGGTTCTATTTCTCTGTAGCAAATGGAATACTGGGACTAAGACCATTTGCTACACCAAATTAACAGGATCTGCAGGGGTCAGTCGATTGCAGTTAGGAAGCATCACTTTGGTGCCCCTATGTATAATATCTCATACTCAGATACAGCACAGCTAGAATCTTCGAAACACGTCACCACTAACTCCCATGGTAGCTTTGTCCTTTGCAGTTTTTTCGCCCTCACGTCATCCCATCTATCAAGTATCAACTGCATAAAAACTAGTAAGTACATAAAGTATTTAAAGTAAGTAAGTAAACAAGGTGATACCTTTTTTCGGCCAAAGAACAATGAGTAAATTGCCAGGCGCACAGGAAATAAAATCAGAGGGAAACTTATGACAACCGAAAACCAGAATCCTGTGGAAAAAAAAGAATAAAATCAGAGTGGTACATCCGGATGATAAATAATGCAATCAAACAAATAAAGGTACACAAGTAGCAACACACAATCCACGTGCTTCATAAAAAACCATACGATCATCCGCATAGAATGTAATATCTGCATTCACACATAAAATCATACCTTTTTACCACCAGACATTGGAATACCTTTTGCAAAAAATTCCAGTCTTGGCAGCTTCAACTTTGCCGAAAATTCACAAACGTTTGCACTCGGTACCAAGCAGATCCACAATTTCTTATTATGGATATGCCCTAAAGGGTATTTCGCCATTCTCAGATGCTCATCTTCAACAGTTGTAAACGGAATGTGAAGTCTCATGTCACATAATGGATTCCACGGACGTTTTATGCGAACGTAAAGAAATGCCACCTCTCCCTGAAAATGGTCCCTTGTGTTCAATAGATGTGGTGGGTTTATACGCTTGCATGCCAAACGTGGTGGGCCTTGAAGCCCTTCGTAGGGTGCTAGGATAATGACTGGATACATTTATACCTACTGATTCAATGATGAATTTTATAGAAATAATCTTAAAATGAAATTGTTTATAGAAAAATTCAAAACGTATTACCTTTCAATTCTAAAATACCCTGATATTAAGTTTACACAAAACATTCTATAAATGCTACTAAAATAGTCATATGAGTTGTCAGTAAGGATTTCAGTAGAGTAACGACAAAGACACCAAATTGCTTCCACATTTTACATCATTTCAGCCATTGCGAACGAAGAAAGGAGTTTCATAGAGCCAGGTCATTAGGCTCCGCCACATTTCTTCTAAACAAGACCTTTTCCACAAACGAATTTGGAAAAAAGAGAGAAGGATGGACTCAGTTAGAGATTATATAAAGAGGAACTCGCACATTCTGAAATCCAAAGGGTTCGCGGGTGTGGGCCATGAGAATGTAACCTTAAAAAAGAGAGACATAAAGAAAGGGAAAGAAATAACGACATCATAAGTTTCGTGACTACGTGATCCTAATCTACAAAGAAAAATTTATAATATTCTAGAACAGATACAGACTTTTTATATTAGAAATTACAGTTAGCAATAGTAAGGTAAGGCGACATGGCAGCATATGACGTCATTATAAGGAAGACAGCCATCGAGGGCATCACAAAGCCCCTTTTCAAAGTGAGCATCCATACTGATATTTCGTCAAAATCCATTTGTTATATGCAGCGTGGTTTTATAGCAAACCATTGAAAGTGCATTGCAATATGACCCTTGGGAGTTAATAAATGCGCACATGATGCCAAATGCTACAAAGAACGCTCGACTATCAGATCCATTGCAAATGATATAATAAATCCTTGCTTTAAAACCAGTTAAGAAATATATCAAGCAGTGCTTGCTTTGGTGCCCCATAATACGGGAATTCTACAAAGAATGGAAAAGCCCCAAAGCCTAATTGACTCTATTTTAAGCTTTGCTCCTTTTGTATCATGATTAAATCCTTAGATTGGCACGACGCCCGTGTGACAGATTCCCGTGGTGCTAAATCCCAATTTGGAATAACGGCAAACAATAACTGCTGGTGTATAGAATGCCGGCTCAAAAAAGTTAGGTACGGTTAGGTGATATAACCGCGTTCTATGATAGTAAGAAAATGCATCGTCCTAGCTTTCAACTCTCGACTAATAAGAATTTGACGTGTTATGGAGGTGGCCATCAACTACTGAAGGAAAAAAGGGAGTCACGTCATATGACAGTCATTTACAAGAGGACAAAAATAAAACTCCTAACTTCTTGCCTTTACATTTAGCATTTCGACGCAACATTACGAAACACAGGGAACCTATGATATGAACAGATACCTAAGTGATTGAAAAAATGAGTCATTTCTGATCCAATGAATAAGCGACTGGGCACTACCTAAGTAGAATAGCATATAATTATTGTCAGGATAGAACGATGAAAGGAAGAGACAACCAAAACACTTCACCTCCAGTACATGAATGAATCAATTGATACCTACCCGTGGCAGTGAGACTGCTACGTGAATAAGCAATCGGATTATCGGCTAATCGTTTCAGTGCAAATGTGCCTTCTATCTTATCCCCGGTGTAATGTTATGCATATCACCCTACTCCTGTATACCCTTTACAACGTCACTAAGTCAACAGATCTTATATTTTGACTTCAGGGTGTTTGAATTGAATCTATTTAGGTTGAGTAACCGACAATTTCCATAGTTTTGAAATCGAGTATTATCATTACCTTAAAATAGTTACACGACCTCAACTGTCTGTATTGATTACAAAGAGCTTACCATATGGGGAGAAAAACGTAGAGGGATTGACAATTACATTTTAAAGCACGAAAATGCTACGATTGTCAGCACCCTTCAGTTTGCGCGATACTACACCCTAATTTGAACGTGCTTTGTTTAAATTGAAAACTGATGAGAACTTTGTAGATAGGCAATGTGTTTATTGTGGTTATACGTTTCGCTCACCTGCTTTAATCCCATCTGTCATCAATCCAGATGGAAAATTGGCTAAGATGTCACCTCGTATTCCCTGATCATAAAAAGCTACATACCCTAGGAAGCCAACCTAAAAATCAACAGAAAGACTAATAGAACTTCTGCAAAACATAACCAAATATGTAACAGATTAAGACTTGTCTCAAGGGAATGTTAAACCATTTTTCTTTCTGAAATGATTTGTTGTTCTTCAGCTGAAAAGTACGATCCAACATGGATAATAATTCCTTGATTGTTGCAAAGCTTCTATTTTTTGGGAATCTGCGGTAGTAGCCGTAGAAATCCAATATGGGATGGCCGCACTTCAAGTACAAAGTGCTAGGAGTGAAATACATTCAGATAGGTAATAGAGGCACAGAACTGTGTGACGAAATGACTCTTTGGTCAAGCCATGCAAAGCTAAGACACGATCTGTCATCTCCATATTCAGTGTGTAAAATATTCACCTGATAAATTTCCAAAACAAATGAGTCAAAATCGTGTGATATGGAGAGTGTAAAGAACAAGATATCAATAATCAATATCAACACTCTCTGATCAAATGATACTGAAAGATACCTTTTTGTTACAAAAATTCTGACGCTATCGAATAAAAAATTAAGGAAATACTACGTGATTTTTATTGCTACCATTAAACTATTACCAGTCACTACCAGGAATATGTTATTCACGTATGAATAACGGGGTGTGCAGATACATAGATTGTAGCAGCTCTACACCAAAGTAGCCCACCTCACAAGATAAGTAGTTGGCCCTGAAGACCATCTAAATCCCTCTCTTACGGCTTTACAGTGCTTGCCCACTCGGGACACTCCACATGACTAGGAAGCAAAACCAGGCGACGGTGTAAGTGACACAGAGCTTATCCATATTGCTGATATGCTTCACAGTGAATTTATGCACACTTCACACGGCGGAGAAGATGAGAAAATCCAGAGGTCTGAATCAATTATCCAAATGGCGACAGAGGGGAAATGGAAAATCTAATGTAAATCGGTGGAACGCATATCTTATAGCGAGAAGCAAATTTGAAGTGCAATCGCATCTCCTCTATGCGCAGACGCTAGGGAAGGGGAAAGTCACCAAGTTCTTTACTAAAACATCGATTATGAAAACTGCAGAAAAGAAAAAAAAAGGTTTATCCCGTTTGAGTGCAACATCTAGTGGTATTGATATGAAGAAGGCACAATGGTAATTGTCGGTTAAAATCAACCGCCGGTATTCGAGTGAGCATTCTCTAATCCTAAAGTAGTACAAGATTGCATTTCTGGAATACAAGAATAAAGTATTACGTGGGTAAAAACTGCACGCGTGCGCCGAGAAATAAGAAAGTTGAAGCTGTGAATTTATGGTATCAGTGAATCTATGTGATTAGGCTTTGGTATGATAAAAAACAAATATAGTCCAAATAATTCTGAAACCTGGTGATGAAAGCAGATGTGGTGCAGCTCTAATATAGTACTAGAGATGCAATATCATTATTCAGTTTGCACTATTAAAAGAGAGGATATGAAAGCTTCTATTGCGCATGCGTATGTACTGCAAATTGTATATGAAGGCAAGAATGATTAATCACAACAAGCATACAGTAAGATTCCTAAACTGTCTTCTATTTGTGATTTTAATCCCAAGATTCTATAAGAAAATGATTAGAGACCACGGAATGGGGTGGGGGTGGGGCGGGGCGGCTATTTTTGTTTAAATAAGAAAAGAGAAGACAATAGGGGCGTTTAACAATAACAAGATAAACGACATCGGTGTTGCAATCCACAAAGTTGAGAAAAGACGCATCAAAGGAACTAATCAAAAAAGAAAATAGGCGATGCGAACTCCAGCGGCTCGACGGTGAACGGCAGAAACGTATCTCATATAATCTAATATAATAAGCGAGTGTGTGTGTGTGTGTAAGCGGAATTGGCGGCCGCACCGTTTTGCCAATCATTATGAAACTTTGTATGGACACTCTCCTGGAGAAGGGGAAGGTTTTTTGCGGGTTTGAAGCCTCAGAGGCAGTCGTCAGGGGCCGCTGGAGGCCAAAAGTGGGTAAAAAGTGCATTCCCAGACTTTCCGGATGTGTCTTGTGAGCAATGTACACATTCGAGTTTGTGCAGATTGTATTAGAACTGTCTAAAGAGTATACTCCAAGTGCAATTTGCATGCTGGAATGTACATATTCGATTGTGTGCAGATAGTATTAGAACTGTCTAAAGAGTATACTCCAAGTGCAATTTGCATGCTGGAATGTACATATTCGATTGTGTGCAGATTTCATTCGCAACGTCTTATGGGCGTATCCCAAGCTGGCATCCTTTGAGAAGAACTTAAGCATAACTATCCCTATCTCATTACAGACTTTCAAGTTCATTGACAGTCTGCGGGTAGAGCAATGTCTGTATGTTGTCTTTTGTCACTGCAGCATTCCTACACATAAAGACAACAATATTTACTGGCCAAAGCTTCCCGGGCAGCCCCGGGACATTCAACTAGTATACCAAGAAAGCTCAAGAAGTGAAAACAATGTATGCAGAAGGCAAAAGGTGGTGCGTTGATAATTTAGCAAGAGAAGCCAAAGGGGCGAATCAAACAGTTAAACACTTGGAGGCTTCTCAATGGTGCCATTATGTTTGTAGAAAGGATTGTTATAGAATTTTGGAAGTTGCAGACAGTAGTTATCAGCTTAAGATAAAGTAAGGAATGCACATCCAATGGGAAACTCCAAGTTGAAACAAACAAGCTTTGCATTGGAATGTAACTTTATGTTTGTAGTTAATCATTTACTACCTGAACGACCATCTTGACTTAAAATTAACGTTAATTGTAGTTTGCTATTTTTGATATACATGTTGTAACACGACACCCTTACCCTTTCTGCATAAAGGCTTCAGCATAAGTGTGTTACTATAAACCAACCCATGATTGCTTATGTTCAATCCGTCTTGAAAACTGAAATGTTTAGTCCTATTTATCAATTGTCTCACAAGATCTTGAATCGTCTCCCAAGCCAAAGGCACAAATATCGAGAACATACAGAAATCGGAAATTGAGACATATCATATCATTAAAGTGGAGATAAAAAAGGCCGTCAGATGTCTAAGAGCAACAAAACTGCTAAAACTTACAACATAACTTCAAAGGTCATGAAAGCAGATATCAACTCAATAATAATAAATCGAGAAATAGGTTAAAGGTCAATGGGGACAGAGGGGAAGTGACACCTGACTGGAAAGAGGGTCTTATTGACAAACTGTGTGAAACATCAAGCTCGCTTCTCATACTCACCGAATATCATAGAACAGATGCCGAGGACCTTGATCGAAAAGTATGAAATTTTATGACATTCCCGACAAATTTATCAATTTGGAGAAAACATTTTATAACAAATGTAGCGCGCAGACCAAAATGGGACGTGTCATGTCGAAATTCCTGGTTTTCTTTTAGTAACTGAGTAAGTGGCAAGAGGAGCAACATACGAGAGCAGTTTCCGTAATGCACGATTTGTCAATGAAACTTAGAAATTATGCAAATGATATAGTAATATAAGCGGAGAGGTGGTAAGATGGAAAAAATCAAATACAAGTGAAACTGAAGTAATGCGGATCAACACCACAAATACGAAACGTTTGGATTTGCATATTAAGAAAAATCAAAAAAGTAAAATTTTTACGTAGCTGCAAACGACTGCAGATACAAAACGCGGAACTGATGAAAATGTAGAGTCCATTGGCTTTCATGAAGAAAGTATGGTTTGTGAGAATAGATAATAATCAAGAAGTAGGAATATGGGGATACTGCAGTCAAACGTACTAACTGTTCTTCTACTTAAGGGATACATAGCAGATGGTAAAGGAGAAGATCACCAAGTTGGCACTCTTTCCACAAATTTCTATCGATCAATTTGGAAAGTTATATACCTGTGAAGGTTAGAAGACGTATGTTTGAAGCGTTGCATTTGTTAGGAAAGTAAGAGAACAGATTAGGTCAAAAAAATTGGGGAAGATAATGGTCATATTTTATAAGACCTCCTGATGGTTACCACCCCATTTCTATGACTTAGAAACCAAATGACAGAAGAATCGTTGGTCGTCCTAAACAAACCTGTTGAAGGAGAGATGAAGAAGCTAGATGTAAACAGTAGGATGAACTGTGCGGCTATTGCTCCGATCAAAAAAACCGATTCAAAGCTGAAGAGAAGCATACACGTAAGCGAACTAGGAAAAAGGCGTCCACAATAAAGAAGTGGCATGTGTCCGAGCTTGCATTTTTGCAAACTTTACGCCCGACAGTTAAGTATTTTCATATTCAATAGCGACCTCCATTTTGAAGCTGCCGAGATTAAAAAGTTAGTTGGGATTTTACAAGCCTAGTTACCTTGAAACACAGTTGCTGAAAGTTGAACTGCTTGATATCTCTCATTTACATCATCCGTTTCTCGACACTTTAAGCACGACGCTGGTTAGCACTTTCCGACGTAATTGCATGAAAATATAAATACATACATCTACTTTCGTGTATCAGGCATATAAATGCAAAAACATTATCTATCGCATTTCTGATGCATACGGCAACGAAGTAGGGATAGAAAAGTATCCTCCTTGGCGCAGGATCAGACCCCCGTGTGAGGCGTGACATCCGGGATACTCAACAATATACTACCTAGAATTAATTTTAAATTCGAAATTTGTGTGTGTGTGGGGGGGGGGGGGAGGGGTTAACAAGCCAAGAGAAAATTAAGAAGCGTGGAAAACAAAAGCAAAAGGGTAGTGCATTGTGTGAAGCTCGAACTAACGACCTTTAGAAAAGTTACAGACAAGAAAGAAAAAGGTGGGAAAAGGTGGTGCCCCGTGTGAGGATCGAACTTGTGACCTCGCTGATTTTAAATACACGAATGAGGCAGAAGAAATTCAGGATGGAGAAAAATACCTTCTGATTGGAATAAAAACATGTCCGATCACATCGGAAACTTTTGAGTTTCACGCTTGCATGAGCGATGGAATGAGGTTTGTGCTGTACCGCTCGCATGTTTATGGGTAAGTGAACGTGCAATTGCACGTGTCCTCGGGTAAGGAATATATTACGTCATCATTCTGTTGCCCTTATCGCTATAATAACCATCTCATTACAAGTATTGTTACCTTATGACAACACTGCTGCTAATTTTACTCCCAAACACAATACCTGAGTGGACACTGTTTTTAAATAGAGAATTCCCGAGCGACACCAGGACAAGAAAGGAAGGAAGGACGGACCTTTTTCAGTAATAACTCTAACTTATTCACACATAATTTCCTAGAAACTCTACGCAGCAACAATGAACATGAAATAGTGGAAAACTCGCCTCCCTGCAAATACACCATCAATTCATAACTTTTAAAAATTTTTGAGAGCCTTTCCCCTAAACTGCCCGTTTCCTAGGAGCAATCCTAATTTAGAGGGAGTTTCCAGGGTTTCCAAGAGGAGTGGCCAGCATGAATTTGTATGTTACCAATGTCAAACGAAGGTTTCACAGGGCCAAGTTTGTTATAAATCACATGTTACTATCGGATATTTTGGTCCTCGTGTATTATCTACCTGGCATAAAACTAGGAAACAAGGATTGATAAATCATAATCTACAGTAGTAGTTATCAACGCCCCCTCCCCCCATTACAGATACGAGTTTTGAGATATCAGAGAACTTTGAGGGGTTAAATGTTTTTTTCAGAGGCATTCGAGGCATAAATGGAGCTTTGCGCAATAACAACCAACCATTCACATCTATTGGCTTTTCCACGATTTGAGGTTTTAATCGAGCATAAATCTGGCGATGAGCTCTTTTCTGTGGAAACTAATGATTACTTAAAAGCAAACTGCTACAGTCCACGATCACAAGAAGATTAAAGGAGGTACAACAAAGGTGGTTATACGCTGATTGCATTTAAAACACAATTACTCTGTAGCAAACTGTAAAAAGGATGCTGTATCGTAAGTTCTGGGGTATTGTCCTCAGCGAAAAGGTCTAGTTTGAAGTAAAGTAACAACTGTAGTAATCTTGGAGGGGCGGCGTAGACGCAAACTGAGTCAATTAAAACTGATCGAAAGAGGGGTATGAAATGAGGCCGGGTGGGAGGTACTGATTACAGCATAAACCCTTGACGGCGGGGAAGTCAATGCATTTCTGCAAATATTACCAAACTATAGACTGCAGTATGGATGAGACATCGCTCTGGGATGATATTAACACAACTGACTACATCATTGCCCTGTCAAACGATCAAAAAGCATTCTGCGTATCCACACATCACTGCATAACTTTTGCAGATATCACAGACAAAGAACAGTTTACTTGTCGTACCATTTACAAGAGAACAAATTTCAAAGGAATCCAAACATACCGAAATGTAAATAGTAGTAACAAGGTTGATGGCTCTGTCAATGATTTCATTCATGGCATTAACAGATGCATCCGGTAGTGCTTCATACATAACAAAGACTTGCCTATAACAAAAGAAAAGTAAGTGCAGAATCTAAGTTAAACTACCCAAAGTTCGTCCCTCGAAGATGATGTCAGAAAGAGCGTCTGGTAGTAAAGAGTTCTCTTCATATCTTACGTTACATCAATGTGACACTCGAGTTGTTGTGATTGCTAGTGTAGTTGTTGTAATCAGTGTTTGTAGGGAAAGTTTTGATACTATTTCTGTTTATGGCCATTGGCCAGCAGACACTAAGCAAGATCAAAAGGAGCGACACTTAGCGTATGCCAGTAGAACGCTTATGGCATTGCAACGAAAGTGCCTGGTTTATCGTCATTGGGATTTTCTCAGGCGATTACACCTATTGCATTTGACCAAATGAAAGTACAATTACGTTACGTAACTCAAAAAACCTCTTATTACATCATTAGACAACAATTTCAGGCCCTAAATAGTTTAAGATACTGCAACAGTTAAAGTCCGATTTAAAATAGGAAATTCTTCAGAAACTTCAGACCGAACAACCAACTCATTGTGTAATAATTATTAGAACGCAATATGTTAAAACCAACCAAAACACTAAAAACCTAACGATCCTCAAGGCCCGTGTTTCCCAACGGGGCCAAAATGTTTTTGAAGGGGGCGATAGACTTACGCCTATACCTGAGTGAATTTACACCCGAAATCAGGAAACTCTCCTTATACTATCATTACCAACCATCACATTGAGAACGAGAAATTGAACTTTAACGTTTAAAAACTGTACTCAAAAATACACTTAAAAACTACTACCAACAAGTGCCGTTTGAACTATGACAATGGTTCAAAATTTGTCATAGAAAGGGGGCGACGATGGAGCTATTTGATCAATGACAGGGCTACAATCCGGAAAGGGTTGGGAATCACGGCTCAAGGCCATGCAATGATATGAAATCCCTAGAGTGATACTGTCTGGTGCCTTTCCATACCAGAGACGTGACAAGGACACAATTTTAATGTCTTCTCCACAGCTGAGCCTTGTCATCCTATGTCGGCTTTACGTTTTGTGTCGCATAACAACAAAATGTAAACATCATTAAGGAAACTGGAGAGCGTCATGCAACAGAAACAAAAGGTTGAGCAACATGACAGCTGACGAAAATAGAGGTCGGAATTAAACGAATGAAAGAGTACACACAATTTCTAGAAAAAGAGTGTTTTATTAACAGTGTTCCCATTGCTATGAGCCACTCCTACGCCTCTACAATTCTAAAAAATAAGAAGACTGACTCCTTGGTCTAACTAAGTGTGGCTGTTGTTAACAAACAACGATCTTTTAAATGAGCTGCGTAAAAGGAAATACGTACGTTTGACAACTGAAAGCTAAGCTGATGATGGGTAGGCAATGAAAAAATCCGTTTGGTCGCCAAAAATTAACTTGTGACCACCAGTGCAATGACAAGACATTCCCTAGTGACAATCCACCAATCTACAAAATAAAAGAACTATGACGTCATAGCAATCTTACGATTTTCAGATGATCACATTGTAACAAATATTGGCTGTCGCTACTACGCAATTAGTACAATGGATTATATATGTCTGTTGTCATCCTAAAAAACAAGCAAGTTACCTTTTTGTAGTTCCCAGCGGTGACATATTTTCTTTGGGAACTTTTCAGTTTCATAAACCTCTGTTGATTGAGAGCGGAAGCTTCGTTCATTCAAAATCAAACTAACGAAGTATGTCTAACTCTCTAACGCGACATTTTGAAAATGAGAACGAAAATCAAAGTAACATTCAACATCCCAAAACTACCGAGCGACTATTCAACTACTTTAAGGAGTCTATTTGGGCATCCAAAACCCATAGCAGTTTTGTCATCTCATCCACTTACGGAACTCACTAAACTCAAAGATCGATGTTTGTTGCACTTCATCATTGGTGTGCTGTTTAATATGCCCCCAATTGATTTATATATACCTTATTGCTACTTTCAAAAATAGTAGCCAAATGGTTATACTTTGAAGACTTTCCTCTTCGGCTAAAGAGATGCAGAACGATGAAGAATGATGCAGAATGATGGAGAACGATAAAGAATGCAGAATGAAGAATGAGACGGCAGCATGGCGATTAAGCCGACCCTTTAATGAAATACTGACCTAGTGAAGAAAACATTGCCATGTCAAAATTCCTTGGATCGTTTTGACTCTGAATAAAATCAATCTGTTCTCAAATTAATCACCTTAAATAAGCCCAGGTCTGACAACATAGTAACTGTTTCCCCCAAAAACCATTGCTATTTTCAGGTGTGCTTATTCATTGGATCAATGTGAAATGTAATGAATATCAGGAGCACGCATCAGCTACGGAGATGTACATCGACTTCAACGTGAACGGAAAACTAACATCAATCAGCAAATCGTCGGTATTTTTATTTATTACTCAAGGTTGTAAATTTTTCCCTCTTTTTATTTATAGGTGCAATTATGACGTTAGCTTCTGACGACAGTCAAACGAAAAAAGGTTTTCAACTTCACATCACGAGTTGGTTATTGACATCGGTACTCGGATTTTGATTTGTTTAGATACGGATATATCTTTTTTAATAAACATAAAATTTAACACCAGCAACATACACACGGGAAAGAGCGACTTTTGAGGCTACTGTGACCTTGTACATACAATACATGCAATGGTAGTAGCATCTTCAATGCACTCACAGCCAATTACCCAAACCAGATCTGGCTTCTCACAAACTTGCAGTCAGAGGACTTATTGATGCAGCCAAGTGTAATAGTCTGGAAACTTTTTAACGTTCACTAAATTTCGTACTTCAAAACATGAAAGATACAGATAAGAGGAAGTCGTGAAATTGTATATTAACGTCTCTATACAACATGTAATATACACACTGCAGCAAAAGCAGACAATCGGTGAGGAAAATGCAATCAGTTTGACTGCACACCAAGCTTACATTTTCAGTGGAGGTTTCCAAGGAACTCTCTTGTCACAAAATCTAATCAAACAACGTATAAGGTTGTGATGTGTCCGACGTACACGCAAGAAGTGTTCTGTTACTATTCGTCTCTATTGTTGTGAAATACATCTTTTGGACTTATGCTTTGTAAATAGAGGAAGCAGGAAAGGCTAAAATAAAAGAATGAATTAATTGAAATTCAAGACGTGAGAGCGATTTTTGGACCATGTAGCTCCACAAAATTTAAGCGATGAAAAGCACACGCTGCACTTGATGACGACAAAAAGCCTGGTAAAGCCAAAAGATCAAATTAGTATATGCAGCTACTTACTAAAATAACGAAAAATGAATAAAATCCCATTGACATGGCATTCATTCCTGCTAGACTGCTGATATTTCGCATTAAGCTCAAAGGAACGATGGCTGCGCACGACAAACACATGAGAACAGCACGCAAATTCCATGATTCCTATAAAGATAAGAATATGGAACGGGTTTGATACACAAAAGAGATATATCATGTAAAATTACTAGAAGGATGGGCTGACACAGCTACGATTGCGTCTATATCTTGCTGTCGTTCAAACGCGTAAGAAGTCATTTAAGCAACGTACAGGAGTCATAGCGTTGCAATGTCTAAATGATAACAGTACGTGATAACAAATAATATAAAATGCATTATAGAAATAGAAAGATAAAGTTTTTAGTTTATCTGGCATAATCGCACTATTTGGTTTACAAACTGAAAAGCCTCACTAAAGTTTTAAGAGATCTCTTAGCTAAGCAGTATTCTCAAGATCATTACAAATTAAAAGCTTTCAAATGCCAGGGTTTAATCGTTACCATCATTTACTACTCTTCCGTATGATATCAAATCGCTGGTTATACGAAGCTTTGACAAAATTGTCACCAAATCCATTGAGTAAGAAAAAACATACTAATCCAGAAACAATACTAGATGCACTGGGAGCACAGTTTGTAGTAGGAAGGCCAGCCCCCTAATTTCTAGCAAATGCAATTTTCAGTTAAAATAAAATAAAATAGGTAACAGAATATTTTAGATTGATCAGATCTGATAATCTGCTGTGAGTCTATTTCCCCCTAATACCTCTACCCCTGAGAATGAAACATATCAGTGACCAGCAACGAAGTCTTTGAAATGTCTGTTGAAGTCTAGCTTACAGCTTTGCCCCCCACCCACAATGTCACTAATCTTCTGCCGCCCCTGAAATTTAGTTTAATTGCCACCATTACACTAATATCGAAAGGTATTCATTAAAAGGTGATAGCAAAAGATGAATGTCAGAATAATGAAAACATCTGAAGATACTGTAGCAAAGAAAGCACTGTCTAAAAAACCTCTTTTATATCAATTAATCATTCCGCAGAAGCGAAGTCTAACAAGATAGTCATATTTTTTAAAAACACACTGCAATCTTCAGTTCAGGTTATCCACTGGACCAACATAGTATAAAGAATATCAAGGGACCACAACAGCTATGGAGATGTATATCAAATACAGGAACACTTGTAGCATTGAACGTAGGTTGTTGAAAGGTGAATCTTCATGGAGGTATACAAATGCATTGCCGTAGTTGTGACAGAAATACTGAGGGGACAACATTTTGAAATTGATGAAGTGGGAAACTGTCGCGCACCATGATTGGGTGACAAAGAAAATGTTGAAAATTTGCTTCTCATAAAAAGCCTCTGATGCACATTCTGACATAAATAAAAATCAATTTTGATCACACAGTATTGAGGAGAAAAAAATTGACCCTAAATATTGGGGCTAGTTTCAGCCCTCTAGCCCCCCAACACTTGCCCCTGCAATGACTAGTCAATGGACAATTTACTGACACTTTCATGACTTCATATACCTTAAATGTTCAATTCTTCCACGGATAAATGTCATGTAGAAAACTGTCTTTAGCACAAAATGCAGTATAAATTCACAGCATTCTAAAATCCTTACATTCAAACTCTATTCTCCATACATGCATTCTTACAACATAAAATGGAAAACGAAAGGTAAGTTGTAAAAGAACTTGTAATACAGTAAGAAACAAAAAAAGCAGACAGACAAATACATAACTACACAAACTACTATTGACATAACGCATTAACTCCTACCTCTACTCCAAATATATTGTGTACAATTGTAGGTGCCAAATCACCTAGTACTACTTGAAATGCAACTAGAGTACCAAGCAATAAGCCTATGGTACTGAGAAAATATAAAACAGGAATTAGATGATTAATCTACAATATCATATGGATGATTTATATCGCAAAATAAAAATACTGCTTCTACCACAAAGTAGTATTATTCGATGCAAAAAGTTCTGTGCTTCCCCACTTTTTGGTATCACTACATCATTACAAGGCTCTCTTGTCACCTTGTACAACACTGAAACAAAAATGAAAACTAAGCCAATGAAAATTAAGTATATTCAGCAATAGGCTGCAAGATTTAGCCAGTTTACTGTAGTAAACAATCGGTGTCACATCACAAGGACTGTGAATAAACGGTTTCAAAAGAATTCAGATTTAGACAAAATTGTCTTCGAACTCTATTTATCTGATACACTGGCTACAGTAAAAAGATACTGTTAAAATTCTCAAACCATCTCACTCCTCTCAGGTTGTGTATCATCTCCCTCCATATTTTCACGCATGCTGTCAATAGTGATTATGACTTCCCAAATAATGTCAGTGACTGCCTGAAGTAATACTAGTGGTCTAGCTCTAACAGGATCATCTTTCTTATAGTGTCGTTTCCGAATCATTTTGCAAGATGCATTTGTGACAGTGTTGAACTCTTTGCTTTATCAATCGACACACCAAGCAACACATATGTCGTCAGCAGTAGATCTCTATTATATTGTCTTTGTGGTATTGAAACAATAAAATTCCCACGAAAGAGGGGATTTTTGTTACGACAAACATTGCCAGTCTATTTGCGATACTGACTGTTTACATAATCTGGTCTTGTATTTAATAAGCAGAGTAAACAAATGCATAGTCTACTTCCTCTTTCTGGGATATTATTTTGTTTCCATTCTCCTTTAACAATATCTCGCAAACATGGGTTCCAGAAGCTTTCCAGCTCTTCTGTTACTTACTCTTATAGAAACCACGCCACAGTTCCATTTGTGAGTCTTGAACTAAAACAGGCCTCTAATAATTCACGCATCATAATCAAGTTCACATTTGTATCATATTGTCTTCAATATGTTTCTCAATGCTCTTTTTGTTCTATGTTGTGTGACAAAACATATCCCAACACAATACAAATATAAATCAAATAATGACAATACTAAGCGTGATTTGCCAATCGATATACATTGATATACATCCCCCTGTGTGGCTAATACTTTTTACATCTTACGATTTCCTTATACTTGCAAACGCAAGCCATAGTTTTGATGGAAAGATTTGAAGTCAATTTACAAAAAATCACAGAATCTATACCTGTAGCCTGAAAGAGCTCATGCTTTCCCTTTACTTATTCCAAACTTGGCGCCTTCAACAATTTAGCAGCCTTTTCCTGGAATACTAACTTATTGCATAATTTTTGCTTTTAATCATAAAAATATTTTCACTGCTTTAGTTGAAATCTTTATATTTCCTGATTAAAAATCTTGTCCCTGAAGTAAAAAACGATTTCATCTTTACTGTTCTCTGACCAACAAGAAGGCTTTCCAGTCATGCGACGTTTTATTCTTAGGTATTCTCACCAGAAAAGATTGCGAGCGGAATCATGGGTATATATACAAGCAATAAAAAACGAATGAAATAGAAAAAGTGCTATACTTTGTGTAGTACAGTACTCCACAATATGAAGGGTTGCTCATTGTTTCTATTAAGTCTATTAAAGATATCTATCAATCAGTGGAATGACCCTGTCAAACAGTCTGTAAAGGTTATAATAAATATCTACCCAAAATCCCGCTTGATAATAGATATGAGCGGGAGTTTTACTGACATAAAAACATTGTCTGTACAGGTTTTTAGACATAACAAAACCCTGTCTTAAACCTGTACAAATATATCAGTTTTAGAGAACTACTCATTAAACCATTCTCAACCCAGCTGTCTCGCCAAAATCTATTTCTACAGTGAAACAAATGTTTAAAAGGTCTCACTTAACACAACAAAGCCCAGAAGGTTTGATTAAGTATGCATCTGTGCAGTTTTTATTATTAGTCAATTGATTCTTCCCAATTGGCACATTTGTCTAATTTTGAAAAGTTTCAAGGAAAATTAGAGAGGTGTTGTCACCTCCACTTAAATCCAGGACCCACACTATCACTGTTTATTGCTATACGGATTGACCAATACTACACCTGATGATAACATACTTGCTTTGCTGTGGTAGTTGTATTATCTTTCAATTCTTTATTGGTGGCCATCTACCCAAATATTCGAACAATCCACTCCATGCCATCAGGCAACCATGCTAAGGCTACCACCAGCTACATCCTCACAACCAAAGTTACAGTGTTTAAAAGATGGAACCAGAAACCATTACAATCATTTTCTTTAGTCCCTTTTCATGTCTAGGGAACTGGAAATGATACAGTTGAAAAGTTTCAGAAGTTGCCAGTGATTTGAATCTGGAACCCATACTAATACAATGTGCTAATTATGCGCAGAAGTGTCAAGATTTGTAAACATCAAACAGAACCCAGCCTCAAAAAACTTTGAAAAACCAATGATGATAACTAAACCTGCCAGTAATATGTCATATAGCATCTATTTACAACTCACCTTAATTCAGTAATAAGTTTTCCTAATGGCCCAACAATTGCAAATGCTGAAATGAAAAGATCAATCATATGGTTCATTACCTTGTATTTAACTTAGAAAACATCAGTGTTGTGTCATCATTTTGCCATCATTCTCTACAATAAACATTTGGACAATCACAAGGTATAGGTTCAGTCTAAGGGCTGGTCACCAGTCACTTTAACTGATTGACATTCAGAACATATTGGTAGTCATGAATGACAACATTCTCGTTGATGTCATGACAATGAAAGTACAAATTATCTTCCTCAAGGGCCCTACTTAGCAAAGAATATGTCACACTACACCAACCAGTGTCTTCTTAGGATAAGAAAAGTGAGAAGTGCAAACAGAAAGTTTTTGTAGCAGAGAAAGGCATGCACACTGCATGAGGAGAGTGAACCTGTAATAAATGATATCAGTCTTGTGTGGTTGAGTTGAAAGTTAGATGTGATGTGCATCTTTCTGTTGCTGGGCATTGGGATGTTTAGAAAGAAACATTGCTTTATGCTGCAGATAGAAATTGTCATTGGAAAAAGGACCACCCAGTTATAGTAACATGACGTTAGAATAGTAATGTGAACATGTTGTTAATGAGAAATGTAAATTATAGAAAAAATTGTGAGAAAGTAGTACAAATAAGGAGTTGTACCTAAGGACCAGTTAGTGCAATAGCATAAGGAGATAATGATTTCTACCAATGTTTAAATACCTGTTTTACAACTTGATTAAAAGTAACAAAATTTTGCCATTTTCAACAGCTATTTTAAGTACAACAAAACTGATTACATCATAACTGAAATTGTCAATGGTGTTATGAATTGGATAGAAAATGAAGGTTCATTCAGTGTGTTAGCTTTTCAGAGAAACCACACTTTATAGCTACAAATCATTTTAAAACCATTTTAAATGCTCATATCCCTTTCCCATGGATGCAATTCATCAAGTATGACATCTTTGAGATGGGTTTGAATAAGACTTCTGATTGGGTGCTAAATAGAGACAATCTCCTTGTGATACATATAGCTTGTCAATTTTTTGTCTAACTAAATCTAAATAGAACACAAAAGTGTGTAATGGTGGGAGTTGCCTGGCAAATATATAAAGAAAGAAAGAAAAGGGCATGGCCTAGGACATGTCGGACACTTTTGTGACTAAGGACAGAGCTATGTGAGATGATTGGGAAAGATCCAACAAAAAGGAATGCGAGGTAGAGCATGTCCAAGGATAGGATAGCCTATAATTCCATCAGAACAAATTTTCCAATCCATGCCTGTATAATGAACAGATGTTAAAATGAATATGATAATGGCATGAAGGACATCTAACAAAGAATGCTGCTGTTCATATTTTGAGAAGTATGTAATATACCCTGTGAATCAGCAATGGAAGATGGAGAAATAATGCCCTCTTTTCAAGTATATAATCAAGGCCTATCTACACCAAAATAAGATCTTAAAATGGTTGAAAGGAAGAGCTCAGAGTAGATTGTTTAGAACAGGCTGCTTATTATAGGTCATTAAAAGTTTAGTCCAGAAAGAGTGTTATATTGCACTGTTAACAACATAATAACCAGATATTTCCAAATAGATAAAATAAACATAAAAACCCAAGTACTTTATTACACTTGTTAATCATACAAAATCATCTCTCAATCACTCTGATTACGGTAGCTTTTAATATAAGAATCATGTCAATTTACGTCAATGAAGAATGGATGATTCCGTGCTTTGGCATATTGGTAAGAGGTGGTTTATACTCAAAAGCACGTTAAAAACAAGTCAAAAGTAGTAACACATAAAAAGTCTCAACAGAAAATCTCCTTGGGATGACAATCAAAATTCTGTATGGTAATGCAAGTTCATATGATTTGAATACAATTCTTTCTTACGGTTTTGATCCATTAATTCATCACATGCTATCATGAAATATGATAAATCTTTTACTTTACTTTTTAATTTGTAGAGTGGGCCATAAATTCAATCTTTCTCTAAATTCTCTACACATCTTCATTTGATTCTCTCTCTCTTTTGACATTGATGATTCAAACAAGGCATCAAAAATGCTTTATCAATATTGTAAGGCTTTTTGCAATAAGCTACCCAGTCCATGAACCAATACTATGCTTCAACTATACCATGATGCACGTTCCTGGTTCAATCTAGTTTTTGAGCATTATATGCTGAAATCCATAAAATACTAGAATTGTAGAGATGTACTTTGCTAGAATTGTTAGACACATGCTTTCCTAGAAGGAATTTTTAACCATACATGTACCTTCCTAGAATCAAATTAGGGTTAAGGGTTAGGGGACAGGGTACTAGTATCTACTCTCACAAAGGGATTCTAGATAAGTACATCTTGGCAAGAAAATTTCTATAATAGCATCATTCTCTAAAATTCTAGCATTTTATAGTGTCCCCTCTATGCTTAATTCTGAAGTAGGCCCTCTCTTTTCCTATTAACTAGGGATGTTCAGCTTTCTTGTGTTGTAACAGCTTATTCTTGTTCAACCTGCAAGTTGTTAATACTTTCCAACACACAATATATTGATAAACACATACAACACAGTAACAGTTATTAATACCATTTAAAATGGGCTGATGGCCACATTGAAACATCAGCAGAAATACATACAAATTATCAACAATTTCAAAGAACTTACATAGGCTTTCAAAACCACTAATTCTGAGTTTCTGTGCTGCTCTCAGTAAAAAATCGCAAGTTGACTTTGTTGCAAAATTAGTTGCAAGAATTAATAAGATGGTCATGATAATTCCACACTAGTAAAGAGAGGGAAAATAAATTAGAGATAAAAGGTTTTTCAATGCTTATGCATGAAACATAATATAATAGATTTACATAATAGATAAGTTCCTTCCTTCAAGAAGGTTAGGGTTCAAATCCCAGAGGGACTATTGGTGATGTCAGGAAGGGTATGCAGTCTTAAAGTGCTCTATGTTTCAACAAGTTCCATGTATAGGGACACCACCATAGGGGAATGCATGGTGTTAAAAACATCATAAACATGAAACATGTACTACAGTATTATAATAGACAATCTACAATTGGTAAATTGTGAAAGCTATGAAAGAAAATGAAGACATCACATTCCCAATTGTATCAATTTGATACAATGACTCAACTTTCAAGAACAGGGTACAATTTTTCTCTACTTTAACTTGTTGCCTTTATGTACTTACTGTACAGTACATGTAACAACGTCTGCAAGTAACAGTGTTCAAATATCAACACTAGCTAACAAAGTTTGGTCCCGTATGTTTAGCAATTCCTAGATATCATCAGTTAGCATAATGCATCTCAATCACCCAATCATCAAAAAAACAAACTGAAAGGTGACCAGAACCAGTTTTTCATAATTTAGAATTCCCTGAGAACATCACTGTACTAAAAATAGATCTATGCTATAGAGACTCCTGTTGGAAAACGTATCTGAGTAATAAATATGAACACCCAGGCAAGTATGCGAATACTGAGAGACATCTTTTAATTAAGAAAAAAAGGTCTGTAGATTTATAAAAATTTATTACATCAAGATATCCATTGCGAAGACGTTTTCGGA
>JAAAKL020001202.1:0-32503 GCA_010016065.2 Carybdea cf. marsupialis auct. non (Linnaeus, 1758)
CTACTATTAGATTTCCACAATGTTAAGAACTTACAAACCTTAATAATTGAAATGTTTAAAGCAAATAAACTATGAATCGTAGTTTCATGAAAGATATTTTTATCAATTAACAAAGCTGTTACAACGTACGAGGCAACAATAGTCTTTCCTTGTCATGGGTAAACACCGTACTGTGCGACCTTGATACCATCAGATACTGTGAACCAGAACTCTGGAAATTCACTTTCTCTTCCTATCAGAGGATGAGGATTACTTTATGAATTTTTAGTGAAAATAAAGATATGGCATGAAAATATGTGAATTAGCAATATTTTTGCAGACATATTCAGAATGCCGGATATTTTTTTAAAATTTTGATTATAGATTTTCTACCCTATCCATCTAGATATCATACGGAGTTACGTCTTCGAATTAGACTTTTCAACAATTTGGCCCATATTTGCATTTATATTTTGTGCTTGAATTATTGCCAAAGCTGTTAAAATGAAGGAAAAAGAAAACTGAAAGTGAAAATAAACTTTGTGATTTACTGATGACATTTTTTGACCAAGATTTTGCTAAATCATACTTAATTGTCAATTATACAAGTAGGGTTTCAGGAACCTATAATTTCATGTCCTACTAGCCCGATAGCAATAATCCTTAATTTACTGTCCTGGGATTAAACGCACTTACTTCATAAGCTAAAGTCTGAAGTCCGACTAATGCGCACTCTTGTCTATTCGATATTTTTGTGCGAATGCGAAAGCTGGACACTTACTGCAGATCTCCAGCGCCGTCTATAAGCACTAGAAAGCAAGTCCTTTTGAAGAATTCTTGGTGTCTCATACAGAGGTCGAGTCACCAATGAGGAGATGTACCGACAGATTTCACTAGCTATAGGACCGTTCCAGCACCTTCTCGACACGGTTAAGGAGAGAAAGTTGCGCTGGTTTGGACATGTAACAAGACCAAGTGGCATTAGTGAAACCATACTACAGGGCATAATGAGTGGTAAAAGAAGAAGTGGCCGACAGCACAAGAAATGGTGCGACAACATTTACAAATGGACACGACTCACACCAGAAGAGGCCCTACGATCAGCAGAGGACAGAGAGATGTGGAAAAATATTATCCGTCAGAGTACCGCAGCACCCCAACGACCTTCAAGAACGGTTATGAGATAGAGAAGAAGAAGAAGAAGAAGAAGAAGAAGAACTTCATAAGCTCAAATTCTACTGGCCTTTCTCAAATCCAACGCCACATTTTCAGCAACCCTTCAGGCCTCTACTTTCTATTTATCTCACTGCCTTTCTCCTAAATACGGACTTATCCAGTAAGGATTCAACATGCTATACCCGAGAATTAAATATATGTGATGTAGAAGATCTATTGGCACGTAAGAGGATCAGGGTACCTCACATAAAGTCAAGATTACAATATGATAGGTATTTGATCACATAGCAAATATACAAATTACCAAACTGAAATCGAAGAAAATTGTTCAACGTCGCAGAATCATTGAATTGGGAAGATATTTCAGATTAAATTGACAAAAGTCCAATGAAGGTCTTATACATATTATTCATTGATTTATCAATTACTTTACTTATTTTGTTGAAATGATAAATTCTCTACTAAAGAACATAAAAAAAAAAGAGATCAGGTAACATACAGCTAAGATTCAAAATTCCAATTCATAGCTCTTAGCTGTGAAGAAGTGACCTTTGCAAAATGACAAGTGGTTTGTGGTCATTAAATCCGTTAGTCTTAATCACCATATCAAGCAGTGCCCCCCTATAGCATCTTAAAATCTCCGCTCGCTTAACCAATACTCTTCACCTCGCCAGACGTTTACTCGAGGCTGACACAAGTTTTATTTGTTGACCTTGTTGGCTATTACTAACCCTTTAATCGGTCAAACTATCTCAGGGATTGAGATTATTCCTTCTCCCAATCTGCAAGACAATATGAAAGACCGTTTCCTTTAGTCTAGTATACTCGAAGCATTACAACGTCAATAATTCGTACTCAAATGTACGTACATTTAATGTACAAAAACGTAGTGTAAAACATACAAAACCATGCTGAAAAATAGTATTGTCTTTAATGGTTCATTGAGCCAGTAGTTTATAGATATCCACATATGTAACAGTATCTTTCTGGCAGTATTTTGTATGTATGATTGTGATAATCGACCAAAATGCATCTACTACTAAATTTCAACCCTTCCGGCATGCACACTTATTTCATTCGCGTGCCCTTCTAGAAGTAACTGGGGCATTTTTGTTACTTTCAATTTGTAAATAAAGTAATATTGACTCACTATTGCCTGTAATGCTTGGCAAGAAAAAACCTGTGGAGAGTTCGAGTTAAACAAAAGCTGAAGTCTTGTCAACGTCCTGTAAACCGACGTGCATTTGTATTTACTTTGTAAAACGAATGTAGTGGCATCACTCTTACCTCAAATTTATGTTTCGTCTTCATGGCACTCTCTTTCTTTAGCTAACAATCATTTTCCTCTTGTATTCCTAAAATCCTACCGTTTCTTTTCGTCACTTGTGTATCGAAACAATCAAGAAGAATAGTGGACAAACGCCTTCAAGAAAGGTTAGATTTTCCTTTTACTGGAATTTTTTCGTACATGGACAATGTCGCCTTTCTTATCAAACGCCAACATCCAGAAAAGCCTTTCCTATTAATAAACTAACAGAATTGATCTTTTGAAAAATTTCACCCCCAAGGAAATTTTAATTGCTTTCAGTGAAGTAAATGAATAAACGCAATACAGAGAGGCTCTAACCTGAAGCTGGATTAGCCATTGAAATTTTCAGATTTTGTTTTGAATAAATTGTGATAAATAGATGGAGTTTTGGTATTACTTTACATCGTTCAATAACCTCAGGCTAAACGGTATCGCATGCTATTCAATAAGCTCTTTGTTTGTGTTGAGTTTCTTCAACGTAGAAAAGTAGATATGAAACGTCTATCACAACTGGAAAATTGTATACCTTAATTATAAGAAACCTTTGTGGCCAGAACAGTACTAGGGTAGTAGCATATGGGAAAGCGCTGCAAGCATACAGTTGGGAAATTTCAGATTTGCTTAGAGAGGCAAAGTTGTGATTATAGCTTGATCGTAGTCTTTAAACAAACAGCAAGCGTTTAGTAGTTAGTTTTAGTGCGTAAAATTGATTTTAAAATCGCATTCTTAATTCTACTCACTGATCTCTAAAAAACACTTGATCGAGTATCTTCCGTCTCAAAGCGAGGTCACTTTTTGAGCGCCATTTTAGTCCCTATCAAGAAAGTATATAAACAATGTTACGAATAATGGCTGACCTTCTCTCGCTACCTACCGAGGGCTAGGAATCATGACCACACTTTTTCGCTGTTGGAAACAATAGAAAACTTTATCGAGTCTTTTTTGGAGATCAGTGAGTTAACTTGGCAATAAACATGTTACTTTATTCCAACTATCTTTTGTGCCACCTATCTAGCAATCCATTTATTTATCTGTACATGTTTTCAATGATCTGTACGTTGTAAATCTATGCTTTGAACTAACATTTTGGAATGATACAGTAGTGGAACATGGTAATGTTCTACGTTATTTATCTTAACGAAATTGTTCGGACAACTCGGACTAGAATGTCTGTAAATAGCAACATATCAGAAAAGCCGAGACTAGGACATAGGAAAATAATAAACCATTTGGACAGCTCAGACCTGGATATAAATGAATAAAATATTGGGACAGCTGAAGATAGTATATCAGGAAATAATAAACTATTCGGACAGCTGAGACAGAGACCGGTTAGTATCAAACTATTGGGACAGTTGAATTTGGACTTAGGAAATTATAAACTATTGGGACAGCTGAAATTTGGACAGAGGAAAATTATAAACTATTGGGACAGTTGAGACTGGGAAATAGGCAAAAAAATGAATTATTCGAACAGTTAAGACTAGGATATAAGCTGTTATTCAATAAACTATTCCTACAGATAAGACTAGGATATAGGTAAATATATATGTTTGGATAGGTTGCAGTGATTTGTATAAAATCTGTTGCCAGGAACGCGACACTAAGCGAATTGGCCGTACCTGATTTGATTCCTCAAGTAGCCGTAGGCTCCCGTTATCTCATCAAAACCTTTCAGTTCGTTTCTTTTCCAAGTGTAATAAATTTATTCTAGCAAAGATGGCTTAGTTTTAATCGTAGCACGTGTATTTGGCATCATGAGAAAAACTACATTTTAACAATTGCTTTGTTCTCTTAGATTTTGATATCGTAAATCACCGCTTTATGAAGCAAACAAACAAATCATTGTAAACAAAGATTTCTACAAATTTTCATCCTCGCTGACAAAGTAACTCTTCATTGTGTTAGTATTTTGACAGTAAATGACCAGAGCAGAGATGAATATTCATATTGGCTGGGTTACTTTTGTAAGTTAAATTGACAGAAATTTCAGTATTTAGGGCTATTACTGTGGTAGTGACGCAATCTCAGCAATAGATATCCAAACTTTTACTCTGTAGTTGACATCGTCCGTTGTACAACTACGTAGACTGTGGGTTCGATTCCCCTTAGTCCTCCAATTTTTCAGAATCGTGAATTTGCAACAGCGATATTTACCTTTCCGTTCTTATAAATGGCGACCCACACTTGAACACACTTCTGCCAATACAGACTTTGTTCAGCAAACTCACTTACGTTCTTCTCTATAAACTACGACGCCTACAATTCAACTCGCACTTCACAGGAGTTGGCTTAGCTAACGAAGACACACACATTATAGAGCCTCATGTTTTACGTTTTAGTGGGAAGGGGGCTGTTTAGTGACACGTCCTAAACATTAGACATCCCAAATTTCACTCTCTTCTTGGCAAGGGACCACAGCTTAGTGGCAAAGCAACGTACGTTGCTCAACTACGAAAAGCGTTGGTTTAATTTTCTGTGGTGGCACGATTTTACTTTTACGAAATTTTATGTCATGCATTGCTGCAATCAGTCAATACACAGGGACCATAGTAAAGTTAGATAGAGGGTTGAAAACCCCGCACTCCCAAAGAAGAATCAGTTGTGAAAAACCCCGAGCAAGTTAAGTTAACCCTTGTAGCGAGAAACTATTGCTGAATTAACTCGTAGTTTTATTATGCAGTCTCATTAACATAACGGGAGAATTTTCAGTGGCATAAAGTTGCTTTTATGATTGGCCTTAGAAGAAGAATTAATGATGATAATAACGATAAAAATATGTACGCGAGAATTTCAAATGTCATGTGTTTTTCACCTCAGTAGATAGGTTAAAGAAAAAAAATTGAAGTGTATGTTTCACGGTAGATAAATCATTATCATACAGGAACGAGAAATTTTTTTTGCGCCTCATCCACTGCACATTTGTCATCTCTAATTGTGGTGTAACAAGAACTGATTGCGTGGGTCCGGCTTTGGAACTTAGATGACATCCTTCATTACTGTTGTAAATTTGCTACAATACACATGTGAACAATTTGTTGTAAAATTGTGCAATGGAGCACTTAAAATTCAAAAAGTGATTTGAGTAACATGTTTGCTTACGCATTAACCAACAATCTTATATACAAAATCAATACGGCTTAAGTGACAATTGTGCATTAATTTTCAACTGTTTTAGGCACCTTTGACTCATTAGTACTTTTCTAAGTTCAACAGAGATTGAATAGAATATGGTGTAGTCAAGATATTATCTTTTAAATATTTGCTTCAAGTGACATGACCAAGACAGTCGGTCATTCAAGCCTCAACAGAGACATTCGCATCCTCTTTCTCCATGTAGACAGTTGTGTACTTCGCTTGCTGGTTAGTAGTTACAAATATTTCATGGTGGATTGTAAGTTAAGTAAGACTATCTCTTCCAATAATGCAAATAGTAGGAATTAGGCAGATTTGTTAATGAAGTTTGCCAATGGATAAGAAGTGTTGCAGAGGACCAGGTCACTGCAAACAAACCAATTGTACCACACATATGGCTACCAGCACTTCCGGGGAAAACACAAGAAACACAAAATCAGCATGGCGCCAACACCCGACAGAGTTCGATCCCTACTTCCTCGGGAGTCGGCAATCGAACAACGTAAATCAGCAATTAGTCCAAAGTGAAGATGGGAGAAGTATCTCTTGAAACGTATCTCCGAAAAAGACTACGACTCAAGACGTGACAAATATCTACCATCAAACCAATTGTAATTTAAAGGAGATCCACAGACCGCCGTAGCCGGGAGGTCCAGTATATACAATGTAAGACAAATGCTTTACAAATAATGACCCAACGCTATTAAACATCATATTTCTTAATGTAACTCTATAAGCTTTTTTATATTTAATCTTATACATACTTACATTTCTACAGAATTTTCATACAAAATACCGCTGATATGAAGAATGGATACGGTTTTTATATCTTGCCTCGCCCTATTTGCTGAAATAGGTTAGGGACAATCTAATGTACTAAATTTTTGGATATAAAATACGGGTATCTGTATATATAATATGTTTATATTCATCAATTTTGACACTGATTGGAACAGTGGTCGATACATGTATACATGTAGAGCTATATAGAGTATACGTCAGAAAATTCAACCGGATTTGGTGTATCTATCGTAAAACTATAAGTGTCACCAAATTCGGTTGTACTTTCTGTAATGTATTCTATTGTATATATATTTATATATATATATAATATATTAAAACAACAACTTAAAATGGCTTTGCTTTTGCAAGCTTTCGGATATTCTATCCTTCATCAGGCTCTAAGCCTTCTTATGGCTTCTTATCTGTTGGAGTTTTAATATATAATATATTATATATATAATTATACTTCCTAGACAGCGTTGTTTTTTTAGGCCAGCTTTTTCATGGAAGCCGTTGCTTTGTTTGTATTTTCGTCAAAGCAGTGTTTAAGACACGTTCATTTTTTTTGCTTGGATTATTTCTACATGCTGTGTCACTAATTAAAAACTTTTCATTCTTTTTGATCCCGCGCCTTGATTAACTCAAATCCCACGTAAGCGACCGAGAAACAAAGTGTCGCAATTTTCTAAGTCAACGCTAGGAAAGCCAATTTTATTACTCGTTTAGCTCAAATACCAGAACCTACAAGGGATGTAACCTAAGAGCAGATGAGAGAAAAAGGCTCGAGCAACCGTCAGTATCAATCTGCCAGTGTGATTTAGAACGTTTACTAGCCGCTTTTACTCAAACCTGTGATTTCCTTTTCACATTCTGCCTCTGAAAAATGGCAGAAAAAGCGACTTTAGGAATCTGTCTGTACTTTTACCTTAATTCACAGTGTGATGTTACTCAACATTAAGACCTAAAGTATTTTAATATCCACTGGCCTGCATTCCGTTCTTAAATGTGAACTGGCTAGGCACACAACTTTTACTACCAGCCAAGTTGAGCCTTCGTGTTGTTGCGAGGCAACCATTATCCAACTCTGCTGTCGCCATTTTAAGAAACCGTGACCATATTGTGAATGGGATGATTAATTATATTTCATTTATTTAATTTATTTTAAGTAGATAAAACTAAGTTATATTTGGGAAATCGGAGTAGAGGAGACGAAGAGTCGTAGTCTACTTACAGAGCTTTTTATCATTTTGAAATAATAACGAAGGCATTGCAGAACCGTGGGGGAGTCTCAATACCCTGAGAATACGTCTACTGATCTGTTTCTTTACAGTGGCCTTCCGCACCGTTTTCCTTCTAACGGACCGCGAAATAGAGCTTAAGGACCTCTTTGCAGAGTTGTGGATTACCTAAAAAAGCATGTGGAAGTTACGTTCGACTAAAAGGGTTTTTTGGGTAGTCTCACTGATGATTATGGCAGTCCTACTGCTTCAGTAGATCGTACTTTGGAAATAGGGCCCAAAACAGTATAATTTCTGTTAAATTCAGTGCGGATTTAACCCCTCTTCAGCTCCTTCTTTATTCGCCACTGTTTCGGAGCTGCCCCCTCCTCCATATGAAACTATGGTACCTCCCATGTTACTAAACATGGATCACTAGTGGGACAGTCATCAGTCATAACTTGGCAACACGTGACATTTACAAAATTTTGCGTCAGTTTCAATTTTGACTTCTGTTGGACCTTATGCTAACAATAAACGGTAAAATTTCTTCTTTTTTTTTGTATGAAGTATATAATGAAAAAAGGGATAAACGCAGTATTCGGTTCTAAACTTAACGAACCGCTGTTTAGAAAGGGAATTTGGTTCAAAATGCAGCCATTTTTAAATCCGGTTTTGGCAATTTTCTACCATACTACAACTTTTAAAACCTAAATCTGTCAAAATTTAAACATATAAAAGCTAGGAGATGACAGATATAATGAACATAAAGCCAAAACGTTTAAACCTGTGGCACGTATTGTTAGGAATTAGCTCCGACACCTCTTCCCAAGTATAGGCTTAATAGATTACGGATCCCAAATGTGCTACTTGTGTACCCCTAAGAGATCCGTGGTACCCAGGTTGCGGACAACTGCATGACCAGATGCCTAACTCAAGGCATTTTATATCACAAGCAAATCGTATAAGAAGTGGATTTACGTAGATGAGTCATTAACGTTAAGAGGCGATCGGATGTCTCTTCAAAATAACACAGCAGGTATTACATCAACTCTTTCAACCTTCCAATGATCAAGGTCTATATAATCACATTTCAAAATCACATTTTATACACGAACCCAGGTTATCTTAATCTGCCCTAAATAAGAATGCATAACTCCTCGATAATCCAAAATAGATGTATATTTATAGATTGTAGATGTATCTAGAGATTTATAGAAGTATTTTACATAAGTGACAACCCAGTTCTGCCGTGATCGATGTCATTTGCCACGTACGTTATATAGAAAATTCCTCAGGCTATCAGTAGTGAGCTTCATATAGAAAACATATATTCAACGTCAGTCAAAAAACATCTGTTTACATAAAAAAAATAGATTAAGATTTGTTGTATGTAGTCAAAGGAATATACTATGTCAAGTTTTTATAGGGCGCCCTCTCCGGGCGTCAAGAAGTCTGAACACAATGAACACCTTTAGTATGATTAACAAGGGAATATCGTAATTTGTAACATAAAATAAGAGCATTTGAGTTCAGGTGATTGTGTAGGCCTGCCCTATAAGATCCTTAAACTTGTAAGTGTTAAAATTCATATAAATTATGCGCTAACCATTATGAGGCTATGTCATGACTACGAGGTCATGACGTCAATCCAATGCGGGTATACCTATTAGTCACTTACATAATTCAATAGTTGGTCTTTTGTATTGCTGTAAGGAGGTCGATTGGGTCTAATCATGTTAAAGTAAAATATATTTAACTGTATTGAATATGATCAAACTGTACGTTTATATGATTCTGAACTCTGCGCGAACTCGGCGAAATTTATCAATAAGTTATGATTTTGTTTATAGAACGAAAAGGCTTAAGAAATGAGTAACCTAGGGAAGACGTTATGTGAACTTAATAAAAATATTGCTTATTCGAATATATAAAAACAGAGAAAAAGACATCTGCGTATATCATTTTTCTTTTTATTTCATATTTATTTTACAATTGTAACACGGATGAAAGTAACTACCTTGGGTTCATTAGTTCTTTTGACGGCTTGTAATTGATGTGGAGCATACATGATACGTGTCACTTTACATGAAATTGCCGATTTGAGTGGCATTTGCATGTGGAACGTGACACTGGCGACGTGACACTTTGGTGTTTAAGTTCCCTAACGAGTAGATCGAATGTTTCTTGCTAAGATAATAATAAGGAAAATGACTTCCCTAAGTTCACTTTGAGGTGTCGCAGACAGTTGGGAAAAGATTGATACATTTCTATTTAAAGCACAACCATCGACTAAGAACATTTGTTACTGACTTAATAGAAGAAAAAACGAAGCTGTCAAGGTCACACCGTGGTGTCAGAGACAGGTGTCAAGACAACGATTTTCTTGCCTGATAGTCGAGCGTAACCCTAGAGAATTGTAAAACTTCATGAACACGTCACGAAAGAGCTAATGTGTACAACAAATGATAACAAGTAAAACCCCTTAGTAGTGTCGTACGTGCATCGCAATTAAAATTTGCTGGGCCAGTACTAGTGTAGGTATCTGTGATGGTAAATAGGTAAGTAAGGAAGTAAATAAGTAAGAAAGTAAATAAGGATGGAATTGTATTGCTGAGGAAACATGGTTTTTATTATACGCAACACGAAGCTTTAAACTTCCATAAAACATAGTAACTGCTAAGTAACTTCCAGACAGATAGTCTGCGACATTGCAACAGCTTTACTCCAGATCTTTGATATCGTGGCAGTCCTCCAAGAGTTTGAACATGGCCTCGCTGAGGTCGAGATGCAATTATAGCTTTCACCAAACCAATAACTCCATTACTGATATGAGTGTCTTGTAGGTACACATTGTAGGTATATCACAGAATAATTCTGTGTGTTTTATTTGCAATTTTAGCACACTCTTGACATGCCTGTTACCATGCAAGACTATAATATCATATAGGTGAAAGCAGCTCCCACTAGGTGATTGCTTATTTCCCATTCTTAAGTAAAGACTGCGATTAAGCTTGGGGGAGAAGCTGTTTATCAATGAAATGAAATCCAAACAGTGTTTTGTGCTCCCTAATCGTCGATCGTTTCGTGGAGTTTAAGTACACGTACGACTAATCTTGGGTTAGTCACGTGACTGAATCGGCCTTGATTCGACCCGACAAATCATAGCGTGTCAATCAGCCTTTGGACATAAAGGTTTACTTCTGTCCAAAAAATATTTTTTAGTGTTTTCCATAGTAATTCTATGAGCACTTCATATCAACTACGTGCTGTGCTACGAAATTTAGAATTTGCGGAAAAATTACGTAGACAATTTTACCTCGAAGGCTTTGTGTTGTAATGGTACCAAATCTGGAGAACAGTGACAATGTCTCTTCTTCCTCATAGAAACTATCACTGGCTAAATCTTGCCCATTTCATGAATAACCTGTCTTGAAATACCTGATGGAATGGCGAAAACTGTTCATAGAACTATTCTCTCTGCAACTGCCATTGACTAGGTAACGCAAAGACAAAATTTTTAATCATCTGCAGTTTAGTCCTGTCAGTGGAAGAGCTGTGAGCAACGAGTGATAAAAGGGTTATAGATACAGACCTGTAGCACAATTTTGGAATGCCATAATATTGATAATTTGCTAATCTTTTCTCCGCGTAAACATCATAGGCACAATACACCCACCATAAAGACTGAATTTAACAATATTTCCGTATAGAAATAAGCTACTTCTTCGCATCGTTAAACGCATCATCCTTGACCAAGGCAGGCCACTGAATACTTCGGATTTGATATTTCAAGCTATAATACCTAGATTCGAGCATTCATACCTGCAGTTATGTCCATCTTGATTAATCAAGTACCAAAGTATTATCTGATATTTAATCCACTTCGCTTCTTATAGAATTAATGAAATCCGTCGAAAAATATAGAATTTGACAAAATCAGTTGTTCATATAATAGGCCTATTGATGCTGCAGTGTATAAATGTTAAGGAATTTTCTCGGGTTCTGCTATAATTGCACTGTAAGATTTAAATTACAAAGCGAATACAAGCGAATATAATCTATATATATAATATATTTTTATATACATATATAATATTTATATGTATAATTATTTATGAAGAAACGAGTAAAACCAAGGGAGTTTCGCTATTGGAAGTTATCATTTTATGTTTTTTCATATATATTCATATATATATATATATACATATATATGTATGACGTAGTATACATATAATCGATTACTTATGTAAGAAAAATATTTTTCTGAATTATTCTGTATATATTTATTGTTTTATGACAATCAGCAGTAGTGATACAGATAAAAAAGAGAATATCAATTACGTCAGGTTGTTCGTCCCTAGACATTTATGAGACTGATGAACAGAGCACTTCAAATCAACTCTGAGATAACTAAGGTAAGTTGTCCTTGCTTTGTTAACATTGACTATTTACATGAATTGGGGTGGACCCAGAAGTATCGAGCACGTGTAAATCTGTTTTTATAATAGTGGTGAGTGAAAATGGTAATAATCTCAGTATCATGGCACAATAGTGGTAAACATTTATAAACAAAAACGTAAACATAAACATTTTCTATATAAAAACTACGAATCTGTGAACTTTGATGGATGCACATTACCTGAGTCGATAATTGAAACGCAGACTTACCAGCGAAATGAAGTTGAATACGTCACATTAGGAAGAGGGATATTAAAGGTAGAGTAACGAGGACAACATTAAGATAACGTGTATTAAAACTGCCCAAAGAAAGAATAAAATACATGAGAAACTTTGCGTCAAGGATTTCTCTACAGTTCTTACACTTTATGTTTGATTGGTATAAGCGATCTTTAGAGACAAAACATACTGGGATCCGAAAAAGGGATCCCTCGTTACGTACCAGTCGCACGAATCTTATAGAACTCCTATGTTGATACTTTGAAATTAGTTCGTTTTGAGGCTCGTTTTGAGAGTTGTAGTAATTTGTATGGGTATTCGAACTGACTTATGACTCCAATAGACATAGTGGACTAGCAGTTATCAGCCACTGCGTTTGTCATTCAGTCGATCAGCAAGTAATTGTTAGAACATTTCTCCTTACAGAAGCAAACGCTAAATTCATATAACGGTATCAAAACGTCTTTAAATATCAAAATATTGTCCATAAGAGAATAAAGAAGGACCAAAATCACATGTTTAGAATATCTAAAGACAACTATTTACCTCTGGAGCCTGTTCTTTATTTCATACGAAGGATATTTGCACTCCACGTCTAATGTGTTTTGCTAAAAATTGACTATAAACTTTGAGTTTTTATGCCATTTGCCATACATTGAATTGTATAGCCTCTACTCTGTTCCTTTTCCCACAGTTGAGATCATGAAGGATCTTATACGTAACTAACGCAACGTCGTCCTGCAATCCTCTCCAAGCATTATACAGGAAATAGGGGTTAGTATGGCAGTACATAAGATGAGAAGCACACACTGGTTGATTTCTGCATGAATATTTATTTTCGCTAAACTCTTAAAGTTCTCGGAACCCTATGATGTCATTTTAATCCTTGGAGATATCTTCCAAGATGGGAGAGTAGGTGTCCTTTACTTTTGAAGAATTTAAAAAAAATTAACATCGAGTGATTTCCAGCCTCCTTATTTACAGAAAGGTAACAAGCAGGTATAGCAAACCTAGGATGTATACAAATATGATGCAGCGAAAATGCTACGACATGAACGGCATCCTCGTGCCGGTGTGGACCTTTGATAGGGGATGATTTAAGACGTTTGCAGATGGAATGCTCTTGAGTGGAAAGAATAAACTCGGATATTTCACAGTGATTTATAGCGTCAGGAATTAGCATAGAATTGTGGATTTTTAAGTGTAATTGACATTGGACATATCGTTGAATAGAACGAGTATAACAGAGCAAAAATTAAGTAAGCTATCTTAAAGTGAATATTTTGTGTTTTGAAATGTAACTGACAATTGATGATTATGTTTACCTAATGTTACATGATTCCACTTCCACTTGTGGGGCTGTAGAAACCAGGAGTAGCCGAGGTGCACGTTTCCCCGGTTTTTGCAAACGTTTTTTGACATAAGAATCAAATGGGATAATTTTGTTTATATAAAGGGGCTCGAAGTTAAATTATTCCCGCCCTTATTTATGTAGTCCTCAGGTCAGCCCAACTGTTACCTGGGTAGCATAATTTACTCGACCCCTTAGGCCATCTCTGAACTTGCCCTCATCGGCACTATGATAGTCAGAAGTTTTTTGGTGTTTTTAAGGTACATTTTTATCAATACATCTAGAATGGAACATTGTACTTACACTAGAGCCAGAGTGGTATTGTAGAAACCGAGTGGGTTATAGACCCCGAGATTTAAGTCCTGTCCTGATGTTACGTCAGAATATATAAATTTGCCATGTTTACGTTGAAAAATATTACCTTTGGAAGGAATTAAATTTGTTAACTTTAGCGTCAGTTATAAAACTTATTTTAGCAGGATTTAAGCAGGAGTATAGTTGTAAGATGTCAGAATGTAACAATGCCAAGTATTTGGTCCCCATTATGCAGTAAAATGGTCTTTGATTCCAGTGGAAGATTCCTAGTATCCCGCCTAGCCCTCCAATTAAGAGATACCTGTGTGCCCTTATTACGGAATCCTTATCCCAATTTAGTACGTAGGTTTAATAACATTAAAACCTAAGATAAACGCTGGCCGCATAGTCATTGTCTTCGACACAAGAAAGTTGTAAACAGGGGTTGACGAAGCTACATGAGAAAGAAGAAATTCATAAAAATAACTATGAAAATAAATCAGTCCTTAATGCATATACGTTTCCCAAGATAGAATGAAAGTATGAAACTCTAAAAGTATGATCAATTTAATTTCATTGTCACTATCTGGCACAGAACCCCAAAAAGTGACTAATTGTATCATGTCCATAATATACGTAAAAAGGGGTAAAGTGTTAGTATGCCCCCTTACATATTTGTGATAACGATGTTGATCTTCTTTGCTGAATCAGTTCACTTACTAAGGTGCTTCAGTCATTCATAAATCTCTTTTAAGTAAGTGATTGCAGGGAACCGAGAAAATGTAGAAGAGGACATATTGAAGTTCTGTTGATATGTTGTTGAGAGAAGAACCACTCTAACCGAACCCTCTTTGATGCTTCTTATGTAGTAACCCCTTATGGTTTCAAACAATTGACAGTTACTTGCCTTCTGCTTATCGCCGTATACTGTGTAGCCTTGACTTGTTGTTGTCTGTAGGTTTTGTTCTTCTGTGTTTAAATGTTTCTTTGTTTGCTTGGGGTTCTTTTTGAGCATTGTACACTTCCTATATATTTACCCCTGCTTTCCTATTTACCATTCCCGCACAGAACCGCTGGAATATTATGGTAGTCTATGATCTGCAGCCTATTTATAGGGCAGCGATTGAGTCATGCCGCTCCTCCTAGATTGACTAAAATATTTAAGTTCCTCAATTTTGTTTGAGTCCAACATGGCATGATGTAATCATTGTCAGAATTATTTAACCTAGACAACTTAAATAGCAAATAGCATGATTCATTTTCTGAGATAGCATCCCTAACATCCCATACAAAAGTGATGCACCTGGACATCCACTCTTGCCCCCTCCCATCCCCCGCCATAAGAATTTCAAGGGTGCACTAAGTTTATGATGTACAGTCTATATCATTCAACTGACTTCCATTACATATATCCTATATTATCTTGGGTATATCTGGTATGTATAGTAACGATGATGTAAACAAATGTGTGCAATCTACTTGTAGTTACGAAAATTTTAATTAGTTGTAACTATAGATCTCTTTTATATGATTACAATACGATTTTTACAACATATTTTATTTAGCTACGTAGCTAAAAGCGCCTGTGTTTTTAGCAGAAGAATTGGCATCGTTTTTCGAAGCAAAATCTCCGCAATTGTACTGGAGCAGTAAACCTTCCCCGAGAAATTTCAAATCCTACTCTTTGAATGGAAATTTTGTACGTTTTCGTGGTAGGGGGTATTCCCTCAATTTTGCTCTCTGTGTGCTTGCACTTACCCTCACTTAAGGACAAATAGGATCACTTTAGTTGGTTAAAGTAACCCCTATTTCAAGACAAGTTCAAAAGAATTTCCTTGCCTTGTGTAACTACCAGATCGAAAGATCCCCTAAACGTAAAGCTTATCTCACAAATGAGAGTGATTCTTAACTCTGTTTTTAGACTCCAAACTTTACAGTGCGATTCGAAGCTAATACCAGACTGCAACGCCCTTGTCATCAATCGAGCTAGCATGAACTTGTTCATCTTTCAAAGCTTGTATATTTTCGCTTTTAAATGACGACAGCATTGTATATGTTATAATTCTTTTCCCTTCAACCTTGTATCTGAAGGGATTGCCACATCTACGATCGACACATCCCTTCCTTTTTTGGGCAAAATATAATCCCCTCCCCTGACTTCACCGATTTTAAACGCGGTAAATGTTGACAATATACAGAATTTTACATTTTTTTCCCCATATTGTTATTATTATTTTACTTTTCTATTCTACTATTAAGTTAAGTAATGATATCTTGTATAAAAATAACGAGTTAAAAGCTAGAGACTATATTGCTTTGCTCTATGTACCGTCAGCCATTTAAATATCAGCTGCACTTTTCATAACAAAACCACATATTCAACCAAGACTCGTGGTTTTGGTCCCCCTCATTTCAGTTTTCATCAGTGAGTCAGTTCTGACCTTCGGGGATCAGACAGTTTTATTGAAAAATGGTAGTAGCCCATAGTATTCATAGAAAAGAATACAATAAATGGTTAATGGCGTGAAAGTATGATTCTATAAATAATGAATAACTTAAAATATCTAATCATTACTCACATGTATTAGTCTCGAGCACAGCAAGTGCAGTACATAAAGACTAGACAATTTTTCCATCTTCATTGATATTTCTACTTCTGTATTTTCAATCTGAGAGAATATATTGTGGTGCTCAAGATAGGTTTGATACATTTCAGATGATGCAATATCTGCAATATCTGTTTTCCTCCACTTTATCTCATGACCTACCTGATCTTATCTGATTTAACATTGTCCTGAGCCAAGATTAAGGAAACGAATGCGCTTATGGATAGAAAGTGGAGATACGTGAACTAACAACGCAACCTGCAATCGGTCTGATCGGTGCTAGCACATCTGTTTTATTTATCGCATCGTAACCGACATGGCAACTTTTACCCATTTTTAATACGGAATCAGCGAAAATGATGGTAACGGGGCCGATATGAAACCAGATGTCCGAACTAAAAGAAATTAAACAAAAAACTACGATTTCTTTGAAAATAGGAGAGACCTGTAATAAGTCTAAACTATTATGAACTGCCTGCATATCAAAAGTTTCCACTTACCTCTGGTCCTGCAGTGTTTGTTGCCATCGCAAGCTACGATACATTATCATGTTTCTTGAATAAACCTGCTGGCTTCCTACGTGTAGAGAGAAATAACGTTGACTTATCACAATGAAACTTTTGGTGCTTTTTCTTTTTCGCAATTTCGTCAAATGATCCATTCTAAACCCAAAAAGCTTCGATTCAGAACGATTACAATTGTACTTTTAACGATCATGAGCCAAGCTACAATTCCTGAGTTCTTATCATCAATTTTAAACAATCCTCACCTCCGTGGATTTCTGATGCGTTTGCAATAGGAAGAAAGCAAGATTTGATGTGCGCAGATGTTAAGAGCCTTATCCAGAGCAGAGCGGTTCTACTATAACCAATATAAGTTACTTAGTAGTGAGATGACAAGAGAGAATCTGGAGAGGAAAGAAACCTGTAGATTATGTTGCGACCGGTATTTCAGGACGTACTCTGAGTTGAGGTGAGAGAGAGATGTTATTTGTAGACTCATTAAATCTGCCAACACGTGATTTGGGCGTCCAGTTGAACGACGTTGTCAACAGAAAATAAACTTTAAAGAGCTAAATCATAAGCCTACTGAGGAGACTGTCAAATCTAATGACCATACTCTGAGCATATCAGGAACATCATTCTGCACTAATGACAATAAGATGTTAAGATCGAAACATTAGCTTCTAGACAGACACTATGCATAACATGATATAATGATTGCAGTCATTTAAATGTAACAGAACAGTTTGAAAGTAAATAACCGCTGGAAAAAATAAAAGAGGTATATGTTTGATAACAAACTATTGCATTAAAGTCATAAATATACTAGTAGAGTTATTCAGATTTTGGGAATAATGTTACAAAATATACACCTGCTATTAAAGCCAATATTGCAGATATATTCTAACTTACCACACTTTTTGATGGACAACATTGCATAGATAATGAGAGCCCATAATTTACAACTACTGTACTATTCGTCAACATTCTAGCTCATCGAAACACTCCTTGAGCTCGGTTAAATAGTTCCAGTACTTTTTTGCGTCTGTCCTGAGCTACGAACTCTCTCCACCAAGGTTGTAATAATAGTGAAATAGCCATAATCCTGGGCTTACCCTCGCTACTTCCAAATATGACACACTGATCATTTCCCTTCTTTGAATGACTGAACAATCATTTGATCTTCTTCAATTATTGCTGTCTAGTTTGACAAGCTTATCGTAAATCCATCCTTGTCATGCGTGGTAGATCGGTTACAATGTTTATGGTGCGATGATCAACTTTGGAGCCCAATATTCGCTGACAAATTGAATGGGGACGAAAAGTTCAGGTTGTCGAAATCATGCCATTACTTTGTTTAAATTTTAGCCCAACATCAATGAGAAGGGCATTAATTATGCAGGGTCGATTCTTTGATGAAAATAAGCCTCATTTCAAGGGATCAACTGAACTTCCATTAATTCCATATTGAGAAAACAATGCACCTTCTACCGAAGACCTAGTTAAAGAGATAACTTGACTCGACTCTTCAAATTTTATGTATATCTGGATTTAGTAGATGAATACTTAAGTAGTGTTGGTACGAAATGTCTATCTTTAAGGAGAACTTTTAAACTGTAGTTACAACGTAATGGTGTCATAAAGCAAATTAGCGTAACATGGGTCAGGTATACATAATTGACTTCGAAGTCTTAAGACAGACAAAGTAATGAATTGTCTAGCTTGTTCTGTGCTTCTAATTTTGCCTCAGAGTGGAAGCGAGGGTTCAGGTAGAGAAGTTTTCTAGTGCAAGTTAACGATAGATTGTTTACACACATTACACATAACCACGCTTAATAATAACTAAACAATATTAACCTTTCCATTCATACGAATGCTCCTACACAACAAGTTGAAAACAACGCGTCACTGACCACGTGACAAACAGTAACCAAACACAAATTTGTTACAGCTTTTAGAAACTGCAGTCTGAGGATTTGACTTATCAATCAACCCTTTTCCACAGAATGCTATAGTATGATTGTCCATGAATAGTATGGAAATATTTCATAACAGAATAGTAGTGTTCCAGAATGTTTAAGAGAGTAAACTTTGTTTCTAGTAAGTAATTCGTTGTTGTTATTATTATTATTTTATTATTATTATTATTTTATCATCATTATTATTTTTTTTATTATTATTTTATTATCATTATTGTTATTTTATTATTGTTGTAATTTGATTATCCTTCTTGGTAACAAGATTTTTTGGTAAGACTTTTGTAAACAGCTAACAATCAAAATAACCCTTCTCTATACAAATCATCACCGTCGCAAACATTCCTTACCCTACCTCTTGAGACCTGGGTGCAAAAGGGGCACTAATCTCTTTGAATGTTTGTAAGAGAATATGTTAACAACCTTATGCCATAAAGTAGCTGCATAACCCTTTCAACTTGGTCAACATTATTATTAAATTAAAAGTAAATGATTAGATAAATAACTGAAAGTTTTCCCCTCTACCCTTCATTAGGTGTGAAAGCGGCGTATATATGGAAGATTTGAAAAACGCTACAAGATAGGTTTTTAATGACATTTCATAATTACATTCCACCCATTTTCAGAGTACTACAAATGTTGACATTTGGTAATCTTTATTCTTAGAGTTCAATGACATTAAGTCGTAAATTCTTCAGCCGACTCCTACACATTCTTACATTCGACACGGTTGCAATAAAAAGACATTCTCAAGCTGTTGTGCAAGAAGTAAGAAAATCTGTATTACATACGATCGCTTGCCAATAGCAAAAAATTTGTTACTACTGGAGCAAGATCTAAAGTTTGAAAATATTGTTTTGACTGATGGCTTAAGAATTTTAAAATCTTCTACTTTCATCAAGCAAATCATTAAGAAAATTTACCCGCAACAAAATCCTATACACATGATTTTCTGTCAACGATGACGATGGCTTACTTCAACAGGTAATGTATTAGGAGTGATTGCTTAATATCTTCCAGGTTGCCATGTTCTGTTACCGTAGCAACAATAATAAGCCATCCAAAACACTCTAAATTCAGACACCAATAGCGATCTGAATACTAAGAGTAAAGAAGTCCTTGTTTTACGTTTCTTAGGATTACAACTAAAAAATCGAACCATCCTTTTTATCGAGTGATTAAAGACTCAAGACTTCCTTATCGTTAGATAAAATGTAAACAGGCTGTAAAGTTTCGAAAGACATGTCATTTTCACATTAATGGCGTACCCGATTATTAAAAAAGGTACAAGGTCATGGCACACTAAGATGAAAAGATAGTAACATTCAGTGAATAGCATCAATAATGATTGGCGAGTTGGAGAGGAGCTAATAAAGTAATTATATCGAACCAAAAAATATTTGTATTCCTCACTGCCATTGTTTCACGTCACTACTGGTCTGGCAAATACTTACTGTTTCACATATTTTTCCTTAAAGGCCCTTTTAATTTATTTGTATGTTAAGCATATATGACATACTAGTTTGCTTCAACAAGAAGTAAACACAAGACAGTTTGGTGTATGACACTTTCCCGCTGTTAAAGACATAGTGAGTCGAAGATCCGGCCTCAAATGCAAACGTAGTAAATAAAGAGACATCTGAAGAGGCAACTCATCATTCCGCGAAAGATATAATAATGGACATTTGATACTTTTAGATAGGGGACGTTCTAAGTTTCATCTTGCTGTGTTAGAGTCTATTCATATTTCTCGTTTTCAAACTAGCTTATGTAGGCAAATGGAGTTTGTGTTTAAATCATCAAATGTTTTAGCGCGCCGAACTCCAAATTGTGTCTTCTTCTACGTCGGCAAATTGTTGATTTCGATCCTTCCTGTACGTACATATATAGTCTGATTGTACTTTGCTTCTTTACCGATGTAGATCAACTGACGAGCGTCGGTGAAAAGCTTCTTGATCAAATGAGTTGCCTGTTCAGTTGTCTCTTTAAGTTCTATAGCACCACGAATGTGTTTACGTAAGGTAGTAAATATGAAAACGTATTTGTCTTTTATCCTATGGAAATAGAAATGATGAATTTAAGAAAAAGAACATTTAAAGTGCATTTTTGTTCCAACTTTTTGTTCTCGGTTCAAACCCAACAATCGCAGACGACAATCATGGAGCATAAAAGGTGACAAAGAGCAAAGTTATAACATTTTTAAAAAGACTAGCAGTATGCAGTTGAAAGGTTGCGTGTCTGAAAACAGTAACGATATCGTGACGCAACGATCATCTGTATTGTTATTGGATGTTCATTGTTTAGGAAACTGAAATTCAGACATTATGCTTAACGTTGAATTTCATCCGATCAATCGTAAACAATTTCGTATCCATAGCAACAAGAAAATCACTACATGGGACAAAGAGTTGGCTAGAACTTTACGGTCCTTGTGCAATCGCATTTTTGATACGTTTCGGCCTAATACTGAGGCGCTTAAGGTGACTTGCAATGGATTGTAGGTAATTTTCCTTTGTGATGAATTCTGGTGAAACATCTAACTGGACTGATGAACATACACATGCTTATAGTGGCACAAGTGTTTTCGAAATGTTTTAAAACTTTGCAGCTAGCAAGAGATCCTACTCGTAGCTCACTAAGTGCTAACATGCACAGGTTACTAGTTAATTTTTATGCATAGCAGGGCATAATTCATTTGCACAGACTCGACTTTCCGAGATAATTTGGGAAAAACAATAAGTATTAAAAAAGTTTGTATGACTTTTAAACCTGTATCAAGTCAAATAAATCACTTAATTGAGTGGTTTTGTTCAATAGTTATGGCTCAGTGGTATGGAACATCTCTAGAACATTTTTAAGCAAGTCAAGGAGAACTATATCACTGCGTGAGCTCCAAGCTCTTGAACATTTGTTACCTGGCATTTAATTCTGGAACAATGTATCATCGACACCTATTGTAACCTTCGCAAACCTGTTGGTCAAGTTATTTTCTTCAATAGCCTTTTATAGCCTTCCGGGGCATACTTTTGGATCTAGAATTGTTCTATATACTTAAATAGGGCATGATATCCGTCAACCTCGCGTTTCTGGCTGGCTTTCTTTTTGGCAAAAGTTTCATTTTTAATATTTTTTGTTTATTTATTTATTCCTTTTTTTTACTACACACTCATATCCTTGCTTTATATGTATACCTTAATGATACATCAATCCTATCAAGACGGTTATATAAGCAAGAAACAAAGCAATAAACAATCTAAGTAACATTTAATCAATATATATATAATAATTATATTTAGATATAGTAATATATGACATTACTATATTACAATAATATATTATAGTAATATGTAATATTCACCAACTCCATCAGCTGTCAATTATTTATCTTAACATTGTACCATGTAACGCTGTTTACTATACCTCACTTGTAAAATACTATTTACCAAAGAGAGGTGATACGATAATAATGAATAGTGCTCACTGCGCTTCCGGATAAAAGCAATCACGAACAAACTGATATATTTAATAGTAATACTTAAGTAGTATTTAATTAATATATTTAATTAATATATTTAATTATATATAATCACAAACAAACTGACGAATTTCATAGTGACGTAGAGCATCTATAATTGTAACTGAACCGCACCTGTAAATGGAGGCTTAAAAATTATAGACCATTTTATCGAATCGGTCGCTTTTTCCTCTACTTCTTTTCAAGGAAGAGACCAAATGAGGCGTGAAAAGCTGTCTCGGCAATTGTCGGAATGATTTTACTGTATTTTAAAGGCAGGCGTTTCTTAAAAGGAGGAGAATTTTTCTCGGGATGGTTTCTTACTCGGGAGTAGACGTGTCAAGCTATTGTACCAGATACTATTTAAATTTTACGCTTGATAGATCCGTACATTTTCAGATATTAAGTAGTACAGCTTCTTAGCTTATCTTAAGTGATTTTAAATACACTGAATCTACGTTGTGAACAAAATGTATCTCGGATTTTAACACAACGTAAACATTTTGGACTTTGAGTAACAATATACATCGAATACCACAACAAAGATGTAGCTTTCCTTTCCAGTGGAATATAGATTCAGTAACAGTAGGGAAATTATATATATTTTTTTTTTTAAGCGATATTGCTACAATTGTTGACCTTTGCAAAAAGCGCTTTGATCTGAAAACACAATTTGAGCTCATTATACTAGTAATATCGACCTCCGTAATCATTCGCCGGACCCTTTGGTTTCGTATAATTTACAAGAGATATGATATAGTTGCACTTTGATTGGTTTCTGAATGTTAGAAGATAGCAATAATAGCTTGCAATCACCTTTTTAACAAGCGATGTGAAGACTGGGCCACTATTTTTTATTGAATCAGTTCAAGGTTTCTTGCTGTTTTATTTTGTTCCTGTTGTTGTGAATTTTATCTGTTTTTGTACTGGTTTTGTCTTTATTTATTTTTCGTGTTATCTTAATCTTGACATACAAATAACAACACTTTAAAAGAATATTTGGGGTAATTATTTTAACATAAAATTTACTTAAGTGTTTCGCCTTTTCCCTTCCATGTTCAGTAATCCCCACCAGAAAGTCATTCAGGATGTTACAAGATATATCGGTCCATAATTTTAATATGGCGATTATGACAATAATAAAAATATTATTGAATTGTCTAGACAATAGATCTTAGCACGTCACATTTAGAAGGTCAATTTTTTTTTCGTCCCATAATGTCATGTTTTTAAATTCATGCAAATGGTCAGTTGTGGTAGTAAACAGTTAGGAAGGAAAATATTACTTAGTAACACTTCCTTTTATCAGACTTCCTTCGGCATACTGAAAGTTAACTAACCGTTAAACTAGTTTCAACGTGCGAGAAGGCGTCATGAGGGACAAAACGTTCTTAATATGCATTGACCTTAATAGCGTTCTCAAAAACTCATGATAGGTCACTTAATGATCTCATCATAAGCATACCAGAGAGCACACAGGGGTTGTTCAATATATGAATAATCATGATGATGTAATTGATAATGAACACAGGGATTTGGGAGTATAAACTAAAAGGAACGGACACACATCCTCGTTTATATTGCTTACCATTACGGTAACAGATTGTGTGATAAGAAATGGAAAAGGTGGCTGATTCCAAGATTTCGTCTAGATACTTCCGTTATTTTCCGGTATCGGTGTTTTGTTGGCAGTGTCAGTGCTACTAGTTGCATTCTAATTGGTGACAAGAAATGCACAGAGATGACTACAAAAAGTACGACCCAGTATTTAAAAAGCTGCCGCTGAAATAGCGTTGCAGGCATTTGAAGAACGAGAACCCTTTCAGGGGTAGCTACTGTCAACAAAACATTCCATTTTCTACAGGTTTTGGCGGATATCTTATTTGTGTTTCTTTTTCCGGCCACTAACAATGTAGCAATAAACATGCAGAAAACCAGCAGCCTTTTATTTTATATCAAGCTTTTAAAAGCAACGTTAAACACCGGTGAAGCCCTGCTTTACTTCAAGTGTCCAACGCAATCCTTTAAACAAGCGGCCAGTAATCTAGTGTCTGCAAACTATAACTTGGGTCCATAACCTTTTAAAGACTGTTACGATGAAACGCTACTTTCTTATTTTGTGGGTCGCGTTTTCGAGAATGAAATACATAAAGAGCAATGGAATCATAACTGCTATAATAAAGTAAAACTTTTGTGTTAGCGTCGAGCTTTTAAAAGCAACTTTGAGCACCAGTGAAGCCCTGTTTTATTTCAAGTTTCCAACTCAATTCTTTAAACAAGCGGCCTGTAGTCTAGTGTCTGCAAATTATGACTTGAGCCCATAGCCTATCAAGGATTGTTTTGATGAAACGCTACTTTTTTTTTCTGGGTCGCGTATTCGAGAATGGAATACACAAACTTTTATTTTAGTTTCGCTACAAACTGTCTCAATGAATAACAGAGCTAAGTCATGTTTCAAGCCATGAACGTTACTTAGTCACTGCAACTTATATGTGATTTACGAAGATTTGAAAACTTTCCATATTTATGCATTAGTATAATGTAATAGCTAGACTGCAAGTGGATTTGAATTAAAGAACAATGTAACTCAAAAGGGTCCAGTTTGAATATTGTGGCCTCATTGTGTTTGAAACAGTTCAGACATTTAACACCAGCAAAGTCGTTTAAGTCTTCTCGTTGCATATGATAAAATCAAGCAATGGCAATGGGTACCATGGAAAGTAAGCAGTGTGCTTATGTGTTCCTGTGCCCCTTATATCTTAGACTAATTAATAAAGAACCAAGGAAGAGGAGACCAACCCTTGGTCGAAGAGGGGTTCACTTTGCTGTTCTTAAGACCAAAAAACAAACAAACAAAACTTTTACTTTCTCCGTTGCATTACAACACTTTTAAAAATATACTCTCAGAAAACTAAGAACTGTGTTTTAACGTTTTACACAAGCGACATTCGAATAATGATATCTACGTAAAACATGACGAATTGGATATACACTTCTTCTGATTTCTGCGAGGCTGTCTAGCGTACTCTAACTAATAGACGACCAAAACTGAAGCTGATCGCTTAACTTTTCTTTTGCTTGTTCACAGAAATGATAGTCCCGTAGAATATTTCCCGCTACTTGATATTTCTCTTCATCTCTCAAAGAACGCAATAAAATATGTCAACTATGAAATTTTATAACCTGCTCTTCCGAACCGGTAGGGCAATCGGTTTCAGGAGTTCAAATAATGGTGGTATCAACTCTCGTCAAATGTTTAATCTTCAAACAACAAGGAACACGTAAGGCCGTAACAGCTGTGCAACGCAGTCAGCGCCGAAAAAGCCCGTTGTCCTGCTCTGTTGAGGTCAGCAGGACGTCTGAATCGCTTCTTCGAATACCAGATGGGTGTTTATTAGAATCGTCACAGATTCTTCGGATTTTAATGCGAGATTGACACGCGCGTCGACCACAAATTGGAAGTGTTTTGAGTTGTTCTTCCTTTACAGCCAACGGTTTATTTCTTTTCAAGACCCTGCTGGCTAAACGAGGCTGAGGCGTTTGAATGGATTACATGTATTGAGATAATTATAAAGCTCATGTTGAGCGGCGTTTCCAACCTTACAAATTTCTCCACTATCTGTTGCATGGCTATGCGTATTTTTTGCCGCTGCTGTTATCTCATATTAACAGGGAATGATATTTGAAGAAATAAATGTAAAAGTTTGATGAATACATTATTAAATTATCGATTAAACCTAGAAAAGGCTACAAGGCTTTGGCCAAACATATTTAGCAAACGTGATAAACTAGCGACTTCGCCTTTGAAGAACTTGCGTCATACGTTTTATGGGACTGGGACTTAATGACTTCACAAGTTAATTCTTGTTCCTTTGCTTTGAACAACATTGTAGAGGAATTCCAGTAGTTTCCAAAGATGAGTCGACTTGTTGGGTAATTGGTTTAAATATGTCACGCAACGCCATAATCAATGAAATTCAGAAAATTCAGTCACTAGGTCAGTAAAATTTTTTAAGAAGTAAACAGTGCGTTCCGAGGAACTGGATGTTAATGACGGAACTCTGGGCAACACAAGTCGGGACGTCACCCTTTAAATAATATCACAGAAACGTTGAACTGAAATAATAAACATTTAAATGGTTTTAAAGAGATAAATGAGCTACTGTATATAGAAATGAATCTCACTTTTTGATAAAAAGTCCGTTGCTGAATTTTCTATTGTAAGAGAGGGATAGTCTAGCAAAAGTGGAGAAAATGTAAGCTGGTTTCAAGATCTAGAAAGAGCTGGAGACTTATTAAGTTCTCATTAAATGCTGCGTGACCCTATTAGGGACATAAAGTAAGAACCTTTATCAAATCAGTGTTTTTGTTATATTTTGACAAATATAAAAACGCAAAATGTAGCGGAGACATGATGAAGGGAAGTTTGAAATCAGAGCTTGTCGTTTAAGCTCTATTTACAATCATACTCCAAAATCACAAATGAATTAATCAATTTCCTAGAATAATGAATAAAACCCATATAACCATAGACCAAGGATTACTACATAAAATGCCGATCAGCTGCAGAAACTCAGCTTAAAAGGGTGATCAGGGAAGGGTAACAAACCCAAAGCTTCCCTAAATTTTAATTCAAGGCTTCGTAAAACCTGACGTAAATTTAAATGTGAGGAATAAAAATGACTAAAAACAAAATGTGTGTATACTTGATGATGTGCTAATTTTATAGCCCTTGTCTCTAGAAGAGTGAGTGAATTGATAGCAAAAAGATAGGAATTGCATGTGAATCTACAGGCGTAGGCCTATATGTCTACGTCAAAATATTATCGGACGAGAAAATGTACTACCTCCAAGAACAGCAAGATCTTATCCCTAATGATGAAATAGTCGAAAGTATCACCTGCTGTCCAGGAGCTCTCTTAACTGGCACAAACATTAATTCCAAAGACATCGGAAGAAGGATTACTTTTTCAATAAATGCAGTTGGCTCCGTAAACAAAATTTGGGGAAATTGGTCCGTTATGATTAAAGCAAAGAAAAGAAGCCTGAAAGCTCCGTACTCCTTATAGCTACTTGCGGTTCTGAATGCAGATAGACGTAAAAGCACTGCTGATAGGAGATTAAAGGCATTCGAAAGCTCGAAATTCGAATGTTTTGGCAGCAATGAAATAGCCAGTACATCCTGGTTAAGAATATAAGGATACGAAAGCTTGGATAGGAAGGAGAAGAAGGAGCACAAAAACTCATTTGTCAGAGAATTTTAAAGACATAACTGAGTTCAGCATGTTAAAGCTGAGAAGAATTTGCGCAGTCTCGCTATTTTTGTTGGAATCTTTATAAAGATACTATGTCCGCTTGCTAACTAGTTCTGCATAAAGAAGAAGAAGAAAAAATAAGTGTCATAAATTCACGACGTCGAAACAAAGTAAGGAAGCTAAAGTGCTCCACGGTTCTCGAATAACATCTGCTCTTCTTTCTTACGACCTGGAAAGGAAGGGTCAAAACACTGAGAAAGTTTATGTCCAAAATATTTATCCCCAGCTTTCTTTTCCATGCCCTGCATTATTTACAAAAAACGTCCTCCATGTGATATCAAAATTCTTCCTTGTTACACAATCTTGATTTACCTGAATGCGTTTGAAGCCAATGAAATACAGGGAAGTCCCCCTTTAGCCAAGAAAGTTAGAGGTCTAGGGGATTACCATATGAAAATGAGACTGTAAACTTCATTCCTTGTCAACAATTTCCTTTTTGATTTCAACCAATGTTAAATGATGGTGCAAAATCACCTGTTCCCTAATTTAAACACAAAAGGTTTAGGGGAACGTTTTCCAATACGTCAGATTAATCAAATGGAGACTCCATCTTTTGATAGCACTCGAGTCACAACATGGATTGAAAGTACTTACAATGCATTAAATCTGCGCCGTTTTCTTTGTTGTTATGTGAGGAGGTAAAACAACTCAATTGCTTCATAACATGAAAAATAACAGCAAGCCTATCATGCAAACCTCGATAGGTTAAAGAATACTTGAGTTGTGAGGCAACCTTAGGATCTCTTGAGCTGAAGAAAACGGCAGTGTACTGTTTAACAGGAAAGTTAATTGTTAAAAACCACTACCCTTTCTAGCGGCAAAGTGAGATTTAAGATGAACTGAGGAACACGATGTAGGATTCTAATTGGTATTTTCAGTGGAGATTGTGAAAACCTTTGATAAACAAAGGAAACCTTGAGTTGACTTAAACATTTGTTTCATATATAGTTTATGCTTTGAGAAAAGGAGTTTACGTGGCAGTGTTCTTATTACTTACTATCGTATCTCAATAAATCAGATCCCAGTGGATTGGATAGCTGTTCTTCCACGATTAAGTCACATAACACCACTGATCTCCAAATAAGACTTGATCGACCAATCGCATTGTTTCCAACAGCAAGAAAATAGCGCGGGAAGGTCCGCCATGTTACGTACAATTGTTTACAAGCTTTGTTTGATGGGGACTGAAATGGCGTCCAATGACTGACCTCACTTTGAGACGGAAGATGCTCGATCCAGTGTTTTTAGATATCAGTGGATACATTGCGCAGCTAATGATAAACGATCCTGTTATTCAATTTACTACATTATTACAGATTCCAACACTGTTCATCACGACTGTAGTAGGCGAGTCGTACATCGTACCTTAGGTTTGTGACCTATCGTTCTAGATTAATGTCGTGGGCCTCAAATGCACAAAGGGGTTTACAAAGATAACTATCATATAACATCACCCTGAAGTTGGCTCTGTATAATGAGGGTGGTTAAGCTCGTTATTGAAGAGACGAAGTAGTTAATAGAATGATTCAGAGTGTTCAATTTCTAGTATTTCTTTGTACTATATACCATTTGATTTTGATTGGGTCATATACTGTCATCGCATTACCGTAAGCATTAGAAATTTCCAATGGTGTTTAAAACGTCTGAAATAGCGATGGTTCTACAGTTTGTCATTATCCCAAACTTAACAGAAAACGTCAGAAATAGCGATGGTCCTGGACTACGTCCTGGATGGTCCTGGATGGTCGCGATGGTCGCGATGGTCGCGATGGTCCTAGCGATGGTCCTAGCGATGGTCCTAGCGATGGTCCTGGACTACGTTTGTCATATACGAAACGTAACAAAAAACGTCTGAAATAGCGATGGTTTTACAGTTTGTCATTATCCCAAACTTAACAAAAAACGTGAGAAATAGCGATGGTTCTAGGTTACGTTTCTCATATCCCAAACTTAACAGAATGACTAAATAAAATTTTAATGATTGTGTATTGATTGCAATACATTAAATTTACAGAAAGTATTGGATGAACGCCTCCATAAATTGTATGAATTCAAGTATTTAAGACCAGTAGAAAGAGGCGCAGCTTTGTTCTCTTGGGCAAGGGCATACCTCCCCTTCCGCTACCGTCACCTTATCAGGGCAGGTAATTGGTTTAGTACCTCAGCAGACCCACTGTAAATGCATCTGCATGCTGCTCAAATAAATCTGTTTCCGAAAGATTTAAGGCCGCGTTTACACGAGAGCGGGACGAAATGGATCCGTACTCAAACTGGTACGGATCGGCCTTGCGTTTACACGAGAGCTAGTGGATCCGATATCATTTGGATCTGCTATCCGTGCTCGTTTTGGATCCCCTTGAAAGCAGGTCTCGTCTGGCTCCGGTACCAGACAGGTATGGTGTCTCTCTAAGTTTTGCCACTCAGAACTGAAACGGGTTATGACAACTGATCAGGCAAAGGATAAAACAGTGCTCTTCTCCTTAAAGTAGTATCAGATTAGAAAGCATTTAACTTGAGCAGGTCTACTCTTCCCGCTACTCTTCCCTACTGTTTCCACGCATGCGGTTTCAAGCGGATCTAAACGCCTGCAAAAACGAGTACGGATCCAAATGGATCCGCTCCCAGATGCATCCGATCTCGTATAAACGGGGTCTAAAGTCTGCAGGAAGAATACAGTACTGTGACCCACTAGTTACGCCATTAAACTGTAGTTCATTAGTAAAGACCCACTTTTGTCACTTCCTACCTTGCTTCTGTAAGACTATGCGTATTTGAATTTTTGTATTAATTAAAATTAAATGGATAAATGCGGATGTAATCTGCTGCCAGCGATCCGAAAACAACCCCTAGCAAGGTTTCTGCTACCAAGCTTTTGAACCTGTGACTAAATATGTAACAATCATAGCACTATCTCATGTCATGCCATATCACATCACCTCTTTCCGAAATCTTGGTTTTACATTACGTACTTTAAATGACGTAATCATTGTATTATAGATTAAGGTCTCATGTTTTCATGATTATACGTGTTAACAAAATATGAAAGGGAAGGAATAAAATAGAATCAGTTGTCTGTCTACTGTCTTTCACCCTTTGTAAATATTCACGATATCATTTGTTGAATAGATTCCCACTCCTGTCTCTCAACTAATCTTCTTTCAGTCATTAAAGTCAGGTATTGCCCAACCCACTTCAGCAATTAGCAAAACAGGTACAGGATTACGAGCAGACATCTGAAATTAAATTCGTGCAGACAAATTTGTTAACGTCAGAAAATTTCCCTGATTACCGGTCAATGCACAAAAGATTGGTGACAATAATAGGCGGTCAACGAGCAGATAAATACAAGCTGTTTCCCTCTGGGACGTAATCTCTAAAATCTGGATTAGCTGACGACTCTATACTTATCAGTGTAAGCCAACTGAAATCAAAAGAGTGTCATGTAGTCTACAAGTATTGGTTACATAAAAACTATGTTGGAATACAAAACAGCTTTCGAGATTAAGAAGTAGAAACTAGAAGTAGTATTCCGCTTTAATATAAGTTTTCTAGGCGGGTCACTAGACCTATTTCATAATCTCCTCAATGATTCTATAATAGAATACAAACCATTTGTGTGTTCTAATTGAAATCTATCTCTCTACTATTACGTTGGAGTGTGTGAATGATCATGTGGAGAAGGAACTTCTGTTGGAAACAAAAGATTGGGCTTTCACCAAGGGCTTGAATGTTATGACATTTACTACTTCACATAGTTACTGGTGCCACCCGGTCCATACATGTACGGGAACTCGGGAAAACGGAAACTTATAAAGTAAGTAACGCGCTAGCTTGAAACGCTAACAATTGTGCTACTGTTGGCGAAGGTACCCAAATGAGTATGACGATACGATGAAATCATCTTTATCGTTAAAAGCAGAAACATTAATAGGCCGATTTCCGGAAAATAAGTTTAAACTCGGAGGCAGCTGTTACCAGCCTGTTTGTGACCACTTACCCTCTGAAAGATGGATAAATCATACCATACAATAGGGCGGTTTTAAGCATGCTGGGGCTACGCCTACATGACTCCAGGAAACACTGCTAATGCTTTACCCGAGCCTATCGTATTAAAATCTCCCGCGTGCCCCTCCCCCCTCTCTACAACTGTAAGCCTACATCCTTCACAAACTGTTGATAAACCTTCAGACGTACCCTTTGCGGTACATTTTGCTCAAGCCAAAAACCATAGCTTCATAGGAACTCATGGAGCAATTCAAATTTTGAGTCTACTAAAAAGTGTTTATTTCTGCTTAAAAGGAAACTTTGAACGGTACGTAATGCTTTGCGAGAGTGTAGGAGGAAAGGAATTATTTTTGCAAGGAATCGCTGCTGAAATTATATGTTTAAATCGTCATCGAACCCTGTTGACGGACGGAAGAACTAAAACCTACCAAGATACCTCAGGAACTCGTGAATGGTTTTTCAGTATTGTTCGGAAATTGTTCAGTATCGGATGAAACGTTGCTTTGAATCATCAAAGACGTGACGGATATCTGAGTCTGATACACATTGCAATTTTCTTTCTCATAATGACTTGGCACTGAACGAATTTGGTAGAAATATCTATAATGTTAAGACCAAACTTGCTTTTACTCAACATCACTATATCTAAGGTGCCCGAAG